>JAGTTH010000405.1:0-96889 GCA_022606485.1 Agraylea sexmaculata
AAATACTGAATAAGTACAAATTTCAATATATTTGGATGAATGAATATAAATAAAAGTAGATGTTTACTAGCAAAAATATTTTATATTTTTCATTTGGATTGCTCGAGTATTTTAATAATTCACAATATCAAAGGCACTACAAATATATTAACTTTATATATAAATTACAAACGATAGTTAAAGTAATATAAATTATTATGTGAAATATTCTTATAAAAATTCCAGTCTTACTTATGAAATATAATTAATGATTTCTTAGGTTGGCGTTTTAAATGCATAATTAAATATTGTACAAACTTTAATTGACCAAAAAAATTGTATGAAAATTTCTTTCAGCACCTTCAACAGCTGAGGTGTCCGAGTGGTTAAGGAGTTGGACTTGAAATCCAATGGGTTATACCCGCGCAGGTTCGAATCCTGTCCTCAGCGATTATATTTTTATATCAATTTATAAAAAAAAGTTATATATATATTCTGGTTCATTCACGCAAAACGAAAGAAAATTTTATTATACAACCTATATATTTTTTTTAGGATAATGTATATAAAATTAATCAATCTTTTGATTTGCACAAAAAAATATAATCGCTGAGGACAGGATTCGAACCTGCGCGGGTATAACCCATTGGATTTCAAGTCCAACTCCTTAACCACTCGGACACCTCAGCTGATGAAAATACACACCTGAAATCAATCAACATTGCATTTTCAGCGTCGAGACAAACACTTGTGTAAACACGTGATATATATTTATTCCATTATGACACGATTATGTACAATACAAATAACGTCGACTATTAAGTAAAAGACTCGTTTGAAAATGAATGCAGAATTCGTTACACCTTATCAAAGTAAAATTCAGCCTTCATTATAATGAGAAACGGTTGAATTCTCTTCCACAACCTTGATTTCCATTTATTTCTTCCACTCGACTGCTCGATTATTATTATTATTCGAGGGTATTTAAAATGAAATTAGCGGTTCCTTAGGTCATCGACCACCCGCCGTAACCACCCCCTTGGGATAATAGAGGGTGGAAAGCGTGACAATTTACATATTACAGCCGTTATTAAACTGAAATTGGTTGAAACGCAAATCACGATTCCCACACTCACATTAGATTATGGTAATGAGAATAAAAACTTTCTTAACTAATTAATGTAGGCAGTAAAAAACATACAAATGTGAAATTAGAGCTAAATATATTTTCATTAAAAGTGGTGGGTCTATAAATATTTATAAAATATTTGTTACGAAATCACACGGATCTGTATCTTCCTTTGTTCATGCAGAGTGTCGAACTATTCTTGCTTTTTCCCTTGAATGGGAGGGTATTTTTTATTATTTTATTGGGTATTTTTTCCTTTTAAACATTTTATTAAATTTAATATCATACTAATACATATTTGATTCTTATGTTTGTAGAGCAAATTTTAATCTTTTAGGTCAATTTTTCCATGCTTATTAAATAAATGACATCATCAATATGTCGCTTAGTAGGTTATCACCAAACCTAGTCCAAGTGGGTGTAGTGAACTGCTTTGAAATATTCGAGCTCTGCAACGATTACCTTTATAATATTGTGATATTATTTAATAATTGTAGTATTATACAACGTGTGTAATAAAAATGTAAGCCTTGCAGTGGTCTACAATTGAAAACCTGTTCTTTCACCATCTTGGCCGAGGTTTGGCTATCACGAATGTACTCAGGATGGAAAATTCCGGCCTAAATATGACCAAAGGCAAGTTAAGTTATAAACGGCCTAAATTAATTATACAGTGGTACCTCGAGATACGAATTAAATTCGTTCCGGGATCATCGTCATGTCAAAACAATCGTATCTCAACGCAATTTTTCCCATACAAACTACCATTAATCCGTTCCAGCCCCTCAAAAAGTCCTAGCAAAAAAAAATGGTTTTCTTAACGTACCACGTGTTTTTTAATAAAATAAAATGTTTATGTACATTTTGTAAAATCGGCAATGGATAATTTGAGGTTAAAATATTATTAATTGATTTTTACGTATACACAATTCTGGCATAAAATTCTAGCAGTGACATTCCATAAAAATTAGCGATCATGTATAAAATTATCGCGCATAAAAATTCGTATCTCAAATTTTCGTCGTATGTCGAGGTAGAAATTTTCGAATATTATTCGTCGTATCTCAAAACATTCGTATGTCAGGGCATTCGTATGTCGAGGTACTAATATAACTCGAAAGTATATTGTCATATCACCGATCACAGCCGATTGCGATAAATTGCTTATACACGTTGTGGTATGAGACATTTTTTTAAACCATTGGGGCTGTAATTCAAATAGCTGAAAATAATTTCCGAAACAACAGCATGCACATTAGAAAAGCAAGATATTGGCTGCAAAATCAGTGTACATGAGAAACTTGGTTCTGAGCCAGTTCAGCCTGAAGACACTGACAAATAGTTGGTAGTGTGTTCCAAACACTTCTCTAAAGGCGATCAAAATCAACCCAAACTAGGTATCTAGTAAAAGACAATCCAATTTATATGTACATGATGGAATACTATCAATATATTACACAACATGAAAATCGGGATGATATTCACACCCTCAAATATAAACCTTGTGGAGGAGCTAGGATAATGAGACTATCCACACAATCGGTATCGGTTACAGATGGTTGCTCAATTCTGACGAATCATTGATTCACCACAGGGATATCAAATAAAGACGAAGATCAAATTCTTTTATAATGCTATGCTATATTTATAACATCATAATAAAAGAATAATAAAAATTTGATATTCACTATAGAGAGACATAAAAAATATTTTTTATTATTGATTAAAAATATTATCTTAGATCGAGCTGTTTCTGTGAAGTGCTGAGTAGTGACTTTCGCGTGTGTATTGTGTATGTTAAATACATTTTATTTAATAAAAGATAACCTACCACCCCCTAAAATATTCTCAGTAAATTCAATTCCACCCTGTATATGTAAAATTATAAAGGATTTTTTTTATATTGTTGGTAGTCTTGATTTTTTGGTGGAATTCCATAATTTAAAGAAAATTGTTAGTTGAAATTTCCACAGTACATTTATTCAAGAAATTACAAATAACAATTTTCTTTAAAAAAATATATTAAATGATATCGTGTTTTAAGCTACATCCATTTTTTTGTTTCGTATTTATATGGATTGACAACGGCTTATTACTAATATCCGAAATTGATCAGGTTCAGTTCAGATCTGAGCGTCAACAACACTTCAAAATCGTGACAAGATCCTAAAAGTAAAAAAAATCAATCAACTACATACATATAGATATTTTCAACTCTATCACAATTTCTATGTAAGTAGTTCTTAAAATACTAAATAAGTGCAAACTTCAATATATTTGGATGAATGAATATAAATCAAAGTAGATGTTTACCAGCAAAAATATTTTATATAAAACAAACTTCCATTTGTATTGCTCGAGTATTTTCACAATATCAAAGGCACTCTAAATGTATGTAATAACTTCATATTGAAATTCCAAACGAGAGTTAAAGTAATATAAATTATTATGTGAAATATTCTTATTAGGGACTGCTATTTTTATTTATGGCATATTAGCATTTTTCCTTGCAAATTCCTTCTTCTTTAATAAAAAAAAGAGTGGTTATTTAATATCATCCATGACAAAACGGCATTTTCCTCTCTTATCGAATTGTGCAGACATTTTCGTGACGATTGTTTATTCAAATGTTATAAAATAAACACAATTTCTAGTAATTACGATAAGAATTAATGACAAGCAACAGCTGAGGTGTCCGAGTGGTTAAGGAGTTGGACTTGAAATCCAATGGGTTATACCCGCGCAGGTTCGAATCCTGTCCTCAGCGATTAATTTTTTTTGAATGAATATAAATTTAAAATGTTTTGGATGGTTACCGCCGTTAAGAATGCCAAACAACTGGATTAACTAGAGCAGTTAAGAATTAGTATTGCCTCTGTTAAACTCATCTGCTTGGTCCTCTATCTTGATATTTATCATTCACTTGTCCGGTCTTTTAATATCGGTGGTGTCTGTTATGAAATTTTTTAACCACTCCCCCAAAATTTATTATAAATAAATATTGTAACAACTGTTAATTGATTAAATTTGTTAATTTAATGAACCGATGGAAAATTTTATTTAAGTTTTCAACAGCTGAGGTGTCCGAGTGGTTAAGGAGTTGGACTTGAAATCCAATGGGTTATACCCGCGCAGGTTCGAATCCTGTCCTCAGCGATTATTTTTTTATTTATTTACCAGTTATAGTTTACAACCCCCAGTTATATCCTGGTCTAAAGAAACCTTTATTTTATATCGTAATCTTGGGAATCAAAGAGATTCTTGTAATAAAAGAAGACAACGTCACTTGACCAATCTGGTTAACTTAACATGACAATACAATATGCTTACATTATTTGATTATACTTTGAGAAATATTTAACAGGGAGAATATTCAGCCAAGGTCGGGATGTAAAAGACAAATTGTAGTTTTATTATGAAATATACAATTTTCTCGGATTGTAACACAATAATCCGAAGAGTAATAACATTTTCCCTCTGTCTTGTCCTTCAAGTTTAATCTTCGCATATATAAAACAAAGAAAAACTCGACTTTACGACGCACAATATACGATGTTTCTATGTATATAATAAAATATTAAATAAGAAAATGTCAATAGTACCAACGATAAGCGCTTCTTCATAATAACATCTCTTTTCTTCATATGAGTGCATATATTATTTTTCATAATTCGACTCGTATAGTATTCCAAACGAAAGTCGCATAATAAGAATAATATATTGCCACCACCGATATTAGTTAGAAGTGGATGATAAATATCAAGATGGCGGACCAAGCGGATGAGTTTGACAGACGCAACATCTACTGTCTCACTCAGACTCGTCTACTCGGTCCGTCATCTTGATATTTATACATCCAGTTGTCTGGCATTATTATCGAATATCAAGGTTCCACTACGTAATAATTGAAGGACTGGATGAGATAAGGACGTATACTGAAATTGTCAGTTCATCGAGTAAAATATCATATATTTAATAAGATGATGGTAAGAGAATTTTGGGTGGATTTTTTTTAATTACAGAGGCAATACTAATTGTCTAACTTAGACCCGTCTACTTCGTCCGCCATCTTGTTATTTATACATCCATAATACATAATAATTGAGGTGCTGGGTGGAATAAGGGCGTATACTGACAGTTTAGAGATAATCGAGTAAAACATTCTATATTTAATAAGATGCTGGTAAGAGAATTTTGAGTTTATTTTAGTTTAAAAAAGGCGTATTATGTTATCCGCCTTTATTTCACTCAAATGAAGAAAAATTTGGAAACGATAATGCAGCACTGTAGAATTTTTTAAAAAATACCCATAACGTTAACATTAAGTTTATCCACTGCGATCTTTAAATCATGACCAAGTTCATTCAATTATATACACTTTTTTACTGTGAAAATTCGTACTTTCGTTTGATGGACTGAATTATTTAATTTGGCAAGTGTAACTATTACCATTATCGATCAAAAAACAGATTAAATGACGACGGTTAGTCGTTGAAAAGCAACAAAATTGGTTTCCGATGTGAATGGTGCACCATTCTGTTACATAAAAGTTACAACCAACAATAAAAGAACTGGAAAACACACTAAAATCGCTCCATAAACTTCAAACACGTCTATTTCCGTTATTCCTCATGTTCAGGTTTATAATAAAATCACTTATTATAATCATCAAAAATATATCATAACATATTTTATGAATTAAAAGCCAAAGTTTGGCTCTGGATGTGTTGACCAAAAAAACCCCCCCGCAAAGATGGTAATAAGAGTTGCTTTGCTGTACTTTTGATCGGTTTCTTGTTAATTAGTGCCTCGCCCGAAGCAAAAACCGATCATAAGTGGAGCTAGGCAACGCTATTATCGGATTTACGGTATACTTTTACGGTGACGTATGCTTGGGAATCCATTACTTTACTCTAAAGTTGAACACCTGAACGGCTTCAATCTAAACATCGGCTTTAACTTTGACACAGCTTGAAGAAACGGACTGTACAAGTATGACTCGAAATGCATATAAATCGTAGCCACGAGTTTAGATCTGCATGAAGAAACCGGCCCTTAGTGTTGTCATTACCATAAAAATTACAATAAGCATTTTATAGCACAAATGAAACGAACATATTGAACACTTTTGCGAGGGTTTTTGGTGGAGTAAATGTGAATTCTATTCATGTCATAAAGTGCATATTGCACAGAAAGAAAACGCCGGGTGTAAAAGTTGAAGAGGTTTTCCTAGGGCGGTTCTTACCGGTGCGATTGTGCCAACTGTTTTCAATGCTACTTTTCTTAGAATCACAAACAGTGTTTTGTGTAATCGCCGTTTGTACACTGTGTAAAATAAAATAAACTATTCGCGCAGAAGCGGCATTTTATATTATTTATATAATATTGGATGCGTGATTGTACGAGTGACTCATAAAAATGGAAATCCGGATAAAGAAAGCTGATATGAAAAGTGAATTGCGGCCACACCTCTCATCTGCATAATGCTCACTTCAACCCAACAATAAAACCCCATTTTATTTGCTAATATCACCTATCTGTGAACAGGTAACAGTTATTAGTGCTTTTAATGGGCGCATGTGTCTCCTTTACAATTCAAGTCAAGATCGAATAAAAATCGGGAATAATAATATATATAATTGTCTAGAGTGTGTGTATGTATGTGCGGGTCTTTCAACCATCAGTGTTACCAGATGGAAGAATAATATTTCATGTAATTATTTTACTACAATTAACACATATCTTATACCTCGAAACGACTATTTTAATGATAATAATATTATATTAATTTCAAAATAATATTAGAGATATTTAATAATAAATGACAATTCTCAAAAAACAGTATTTATCGGGAGACTCGCTTTTTAAATATTGTGATGAGTGTTTCATATGAACATACTTTGAAAATTAAAAAATCTTCTGAATGAAAAAAATAAACAACTTATTATTATTATGTTATTAAAAAACCACGCAGAACATCAAAAAACATTTAAATTACCGTAGTATTAATTAAAACCCGATCGATCGTCACGGTCACTCTGATTTCCTGGATTGTAAAAAAAATATTAAGTCGGTGAGCTGTGGAACTAGTAACTGTTAATATCACTGACATACAAGGAATTAACACTTGTGTCTAAAAAATAAAATTTGTAAAAACCTTGAAAAACTTGAGAAACTCGGGAATTATATAAATAAATAAATATCTTAAAGGAAATCGTTGCAGAGCTCGAATACGTCACCACACCCAATTGGACTAGGTCTGATCAAACCAACAAATACTGCCTAAAATCTCTAAAAATATCATTGGAGAAAATATTACAAAAAATAAGTGATATAAGGAAATAAGGTAAAATCAATAAAATTGTAGTAACCTAATTTATTTTTTGAAATTTGAAATATTTTCTAAAAAAAATCTCTCTGGGCTTAAAATAAAAGAAATATAAATAAAACCTAACGTAATTGCATATTTTACTAAAAAAAAGGATACATATATGTTTTGTGTTAGTAACCCATTCATAATATACAAAATATGGATTTTTAACCAGTAAGGTATTTTTACCAAACTTGGCCAGCTCTATTCATGAACGCACCAATACTGTAGCACGACTTACTAACACTATTATATTGCATACAGCCGAAAGTGTTGGAAAAATATAAAAATACACAATAATTTGGAACTTTTAGTATTACAATATTTTATTTGAAATATTTTCTATTGCCGTTTGAGTGTGACATGCCTTAAAAGCTTTTTCAAAAAAGAAGCCAAGATCAGAGACAAGATTTCGCCCTAACACATGGATTGCCATTGATAGTAGAAAATCAAGAAAAACTCAGCTATAAAACTCAATTCAAGGGGAAGTGATCTCAGCTCGACTGGGAGGTTAAAGGGTTGCCAACAAAAAGGACAGAGGGTTCGTTTATTTATCGGTACATTTTAATCTGTTGCGTGTTGAATCTGGAACGTGTATTGAATTTTGTGCCTTCTGACGGGGAATCGAATATTAAGGAAAGATGGGAAGGTCTAATCCAATTAAACAAGTTTGTCTGGGATTGGCGACAGTCGAGCTTTCGGTGCGTACATTTCAGAATATTCATAATATATATATAATATATATATATATATATATATATATATATAGAGAGAGAGGTATATATATATATATATATATATATATATATATATATATATATATATATATATATATATATGTAGATTATAGTTACCCATATAAAATGTATACTTCCCAAATTACCGCCTGCCAAAGATAACAAGCAGCTTTATTCCGGACTAAACATTAAAGTGTTTCACTAAATTTATTCAATGAAATACTCTCTGGAGGTAATTTTGTTGGAAGAATATATTATGATTATAACCAAAACGGTAAACATTTTAATTTAAATGATATTTATTTTATCGAGAAACTTAATCAGGGCTTTTCTGTCTGGATTTGTTTAATAAAATGTCAATATCAAGCGAATTACTGTATTTGTTTTTTTTCTGGTTTAAATCGATGGGTCAGTAACACATAAACGAATGTATCTGCAAAAAATCAGTTTTTGCGATACGTGTGGAGATTGTCTCATAATGATTGATCTTAATTACATAATCAAGATATCTTTATAAACTTATAATAATGAATGTGTACATTAAATGCAAGTTTAAAAACAAATAGTTATATACAACAAAATATTCAGTGGTTTAATACAATTAAAGACTTTGGCGGAAAAATCATTAATAAAAATATTTACAAAATGCACAAATATCACCTAAAACAGCCGATGAGAGTTCATCTTTTTATAAGAAGAAATTGATATTTTTAGTCTCTCTTGAAAAATTTGATTTTTTAATTTAACAACTGTTGTTTTTTCGCCAAACACAAACAATTACAAATTGTGTTGAAAAATATACATATATTTTCTTCTCTCCTTGTAAACCATATGTAGATACGTTTTTGTGTTACTGACCCATCGATATACAATCTCAACTAAATAATGTATACAAGCAATCATTTGATGAGACATTTTAGAATACTCATTGAAATTACCGATTTTTTTTATAAAGGAGTACAATACGATGTGTTGTTTATTTATCTTATAATATGATCTTATCCGATACCAAAAGTATATCAGCAGGCCATACAACTGGATGTATAATATCGAAGGTATCGTCCTATCTTGTCAAAATAGCAAAACAACACTCTTGTTATCATATATCTAGCTATAAAAATGTGAATAAATTCAATTTAAAATACCTCCACTCGAATAGCTTTCTTCGTGTTGAGGTGGAAAATAAAAAAAAATATTTTCCAACACACTGCGCCCATAAAACAAAAACTGAGTAGTTGAAATGTCGCCAGAAAAATAAAGTATAAGGGTGGAAGAGTCGTTAGGGTGAAATAAAGGCGACGGGAACACTCTCTTACTATTTGCAGATAAAATATACCTAATAAAAGGGAAGACGTGAATTAAAGGAAACATCGCCGATATTAAAGACAATTAATTATGATAGTGGCGCGTTATTGTTATATTGAAATAAATTATACTACTCGACGAAATTAAAAACCGCAAAATTGCCGGTCCGCACCATTAAGCTGGTTTAATTACAAACTGACCACAACGGAGATGGATGAGATCTCGAATCCCTTAATTTACTAGATTAACCAGAGAGGCGTGAAGCTTTATATTGGCTATGAAGACACGATAGGCTTTATTTAATCCAAAACAAATTATTTATTTTCGCCACCTTGTACCCTTTCAAATCTTGTATTATAATGTTGCTGAAAGACTTGCTTTACCAATCACATTGAGAGTAAGGTGTGACATTAAAGGGGGTTGTGGGGTGGTTTTCCACCCAACTCCAGACGCAATGTCAATAACAATCTCATGAACAATGTAACTTAAATTACTTATTGGAACATCAAATACACAAATTTACGTCTCGTTATATTACAGTAAAGAAATCAAAGCGTTCTTAATACATATTAATTAAAAAATTGTCAGAAGTTGCTCGACTTCGAAGAAATTTACCCATTTAAAGCAAACGAGGCCGATGGGTAGACCTTAGTTAGAAAAATGTGAGTTCAAAGAGAAAATAATAAATATAACTTTAAATTTGTTAATAAATATCAGCATCCGGACCTCCAAGATAACAAAGACGATACTCAATAATACACCTCTAATTTTTGTTTCTAATATTTGTAGAGCAAATATTTGCCTTTGAACACACACAAAAATCATGATTGACGTGGTAACACCACAAGATTATAATGTCATTATATTAAGATATTTATTATTATTATACGCTTTTTACAGCAAATGTATATTTACAAGTATTGATGATAATACATAAAAAATAAAAAGGTCTTTTTAAGCTGTAATTATATTAAATGAATTAATAATTATAAGCAATAAGTAATATGGTTACAATAAGATTGACTCGTGGTAACGGGTGGATAAAAGTCTCGCTACAATTTTGATTGCGCGGTCCTCTTGGTTATGTGACGTTTAGATCAAATTTTATAATGAAAAATATACGCCACAAGAACGAGCAGAAATACTGACAATATTTATTTACAAAGTTATAGGCAATTGAAATAAGAGTAAGTAGTTGTGGTCCATATAATAAAAACGTGAAAAGGACCAAAATATTCGATTGAAAATTAAGTGCGTGCAAAGATTAATAATTTATTTATATTCACATTCACGTATTTTTATTATTCATGCATTTTACCAATCACATCTGTTTGCATTAGGTTAGTTCGCCTATCTAAACATTGACATTTGTTCTAAAAGCATATGAAACAAAGAATAGTTAAACCAATAAATGCTCTCCCTGTTCTTATTTATCTGGGGTCGTAGAAATGTATATAAAAAATATATTGACCAGGCTTACGAACGTTTAATATTAAAAATAGATAGCAATGTTACTGATATAACATCCGAGTGCGTTATTCAACGTCGGAAAACACTCCATAAATCTGAAGTTCTTCCTGAAACAACTTCATCGGACAGAATAACAATTTAATATCTTCAAGTCAAGGGAATACATTTCAGACAGTCAACTTTCCATAATGAAGAAGACGAATTACCGGGATGATGATTGATAGCTCTGTGCAACAAGTCCGAAAACTTTTTACTTTACCCAAGCCTGTGTCGGATTTCGTGGATTATTTGTATTATATTAATATAATATATGAACCCTTTAAAAATATATACAAAAATGGAAAATCACTTTTATATCTTATATTTATGACAACCTTAATCCATGTTCATTCTACAGGGTCAAATTATTGTATAAATAGTTATTATTCAGCATAAGAATATTTATTATCAACGTAATAATTATAATTATTCGGCTTCGAGCTTAAAAAGTCTTTATGGAAGTGAGACACATATTGTATGTATGAAACGTCAAAAAATGTTGATTTTCAATAATTATTTAACCTATTAAGTGGGACTTTTTCTAAATAGTAAAATAGTCATCTATGAATGTAGATTCATCTATTATCTATAACATATTTCATGTCTCTGTCAATAGAAGGTATTTAATCGTAAATTGTTATATTATATAAATAATAATAAAAACCGAGTGACACGTGACAGGCAGTGTTACCAGATTGAATATGTGGCTCAGTTCCATAAAGACTTAAGAGCACATAGATTTTTTTGCACTTACGATATTATACGCTGGAGCAGGCGATATATGTATTTATAAATGAATAAATAAATAAAATTATATTGAATACGGCCGCGTGTCTGTAGGCTTAATTCCATACTAAAATATATTTAAACCAAAAATCATAGTTTGATGTATAAAATATCACGTATAAATATGGAATTTTGAAAAGAAAAATATGCACCTACATGCCTGTAGTTACGTGAGTTCTTAATACATTTTTTTATAAAGAATTGAAATATTTTTTGGTGCAAATATATGAGATAACACCTTTATAAATTGAATAATGCCTGTGGGAAGCAGTCAATAATTGATCGATTCGACGGGGGTGTGGTTAGTCGTAAATCTTAACCGAACTACACAAGCCTAACTATAATCTTATCGACTCAGGTCGAGGCTGGTGCCGAAGGTCTGACAACCTACAAGCCTAACCTATTACCCTCACTGCACTCATATATATATATATATATATATATATTATATATTATCTTCGTTCGATATTATTTACCAAAAAATATATATATATATATATGACACAGTGTTGGAGATTAAGTAGGTCAATCGGTGGATGATTTAGGTACGAAGGGAAAGATATGGTAGTTGGAGCTCGAAGAAAACTTACGATGCAATAAAACCAGTAAACATGGCTAACCTGACAACAATACCTTCATATTTTACAGCCTCACCTCTGTTGTGCCTGAGAAAATACTGTATAAATAACGAAAAAAAATCGTCTCTCAGGAAAATGTAACCTACAACAACAATGCGACGAATACCTACACGTAGAAAAAATACAAATGTTAAAATAAATATTATCTTAGAAGAACACGGAAATGGCGTCCGAAAGAATTGAGTATTGAGTTCTTCAGTGTAAGAAATAAATCGTATGTGAAACGCGCACAGACCTGCACTAATCGCAAACGGCTGGAATTGATGATATCTTATAATACTGTGGTCATAGGTTCAAATCTCGATTAATCGTCTTGATCCAGGTTTACTCTGATTTCCTGTATTTTAAGGTAAATACTGATTATTAAGTCGGTGATCTGTGCAACTAGTAATAGTTAAGATCACCGACAATTAACACGTTGTTGTGTCTAAAAAAACCTCTCAATAAATATAATATTTTTATCGTATTGTGGTGTGACCAATCACAACCATATGTAAGTTATCTTATTTGCTCTACAAACACAAGAATCAAATAGTATGACATAAACCGACACCATCGATATATTTCCTGATTTTATCAATTAAAAAATGTAAAACGATTAAAATTAATCACTATTCAGATTGCATTTTAAAGGTATTGGCCAAAAAATAAAAAATATGACTTGATCAGTTATTATGACTGGGATATTGGGAATAATATTAATAAATCGATTGTTTTGATCTAGGTTTACTCTGATTTCCTGCATTCTAAAATAAATACTGAGACGATTATCCGGATACATTAGCAGGCCAAACAACTGTATATATAAATATCAAGATGGTGGATCAAGCAGATAAGTTTGACTGAGGCACTAATTGTAGAGACTCATCTACTTGGTCCGCCATTTTGATATTTATACATCCAGGTGTATGGCCTGCTAATATATCGATGTTATCACATAAACGCGTTAAAATATATACATATGAAAAATATTTTCCACGTTAAATCCTAAATATTTTTTTTCAATATTACATCGATAGAAAGTGTTTGAAGTGTTTCAGTTGCTACTGTAATTTCACTTTCCGACCGCCATCAGTGGGTGGTTAACGAGTTAATACAATTAAAAGGGCGGGGTCGTAATAGACCGAGGTCATTAACTGCAACAACCCTCCACCCCCAGCTTGACAGGCTTCAAACCAGATATAAATAAAGCTGATAATCTTCGCATTGCACTTGCACAACCAGTATAGACATGTTCAATGACAGATTTGCGATGTAATCAACGAGTTTACAGTATTCAATCCACCCATCGAAACCAGGAATGCGAAATACAACGAAGACACGTTAACAACACTTGGCGTTAGATAATCTGAAACTAAAATATCTATGGTAATAGGCACACCTGCTTTATTAAATTATATACTTATCCTTACAGCATTCTTGTTGATGTATATTTATGTAACGGTTATTGCATTATGTATTGTGATTGCAGTTAACTTTTATCTTGTGGCAAGAAATTTCAGAATATACGCGATTTTGAAATGCACGTTAATCGATTATTATTAAGAAGGCTTTAAAATAAGGTGGGGTATCTTGAAAATATGAGGGACTTAAAATAAGCTGGAAAGTCGTCTATATGAAACAAGTCTCAAAAAAATACTACATCAAAAGCTGTGTAGAATTCATTTTCTGATTGACTTTGTCTGTTTTGCTTCCTCCTTCTCCTACTTACCTTTGTACATATATATGTATAAACAAGGTAATTGTAATACCAAATATTCTACTTTCGTATATAACCAATCGAAATCGTATTATTATGTACTTATATATTATAAATAACATCTTACCTTTCTCTGATCTAATTGAGTGTTGTGAAGTAGTGCTGGAGGCATATTAGGGTACAGAGTAACCATGACACCAATATCTCGTAACTCCACAATTTTGGCAGTGTAAATAGCACCAAATTCTAGTTCGGGCACTCTATCTTTGGTCAACCACTGAGATATGACTTCCTTTGCTTCATCCATTGCTTGTTGTGACGGTGCAAAAATATTAAATATGCAGTCCTCAATTTGAGTCACCTGTGATATGAATAATATTGAAACAGATAAATAAGATGTTTGAATTTAAGAAAATAGGAAACAAATAAAATACCTGTACACCGGTTTCGATAAACAACTTTTTCAAATTTGAACCCCCGACACCCAATAGTTTTGATCGTTTTTGTACATCAATTTCTAACTTATCACACACGGGCATATTTTCCTTTTTATTTTTCCTTTAAAAAATTAATACAAATAATTTATATTTTCTATAATCATTTCAGTTATTTTATTACCTAGGATGATCAATAACTTGATTCATAATGTCTATTATAGTTGATTTACTATCACAAGCTTTTTGGACTGCTTCCATGACGATTTTCAATGGTAATCCTGGTATTTTAATATCAGCTTGTAATGCAGAAATACCCTTTTTAGTGCCAGCTAACTTAAAATCCATATCGCCCATGTAATCCTCTATGCCCTATAAAGGATTTTTTTTATGAGTGTTTATAAATTTATTCAAAAAAATACAGAATATCAACTCACTAATATATCTGTTAGCAATAAATAATCTTCTATGTGTTTAGTATCGTTGTTTTCATATTTTGTAATTAATCCAATTGCAACTCCAGCGGCAGGTGCACTGATTGGCACACCTGCATCCATTAAAGCTAAACTACCTCCGCAAACACTTGCCATAGAACTGGACCCTAATAATAAATATATTTAAGTTAGAATTGGACTCAAAATCTTGATTATATAAATTATTACCATTTGATTCCATCACTTCTGAAGTTAGTCTAATTGTGAAATCATAATTTTTTGGGATTACTGGTATTAAACCCTTTTCTGCTAAGGCTCCGTGACCTGTCTCCCTTCTGCCCGCAGGCCCTCCAACTTTGCCAACTTCTTTTGTGGCAAATGGTGGAAAATCATAATGTAAGAAAAAATTCTTCTCTTTCACCCCAGTTGTCAACATTGAAAGAGTATCTAACTTCATTGCGCTCTCTGGAGAATCTAAAGCTACTGTGCAAAATACTTGAGTCTGTCCTCTTTGAAACATTGAACTACCATGTAGTGGTTTATGAAGATCTACCTTTAATTAAAATAAAACATGTATTATAATACTTACAGAAATACCGATTTACATTATTTAAATTAAATATATATATTTACTTGACATGAAATATCACGCAACTGATCGGGTAATCTTCCATCGCACCTAGTTGAAAGTTCTAAAACTACATCTCTGAAAACTTGTCTACAAATGTTATTGAAACATTCAGAGGTTTTAGCTCCATCTGTATCTAAAGCACCAAAACTTTCTCTTACTTTGGCGACGACATCTGATCTCACGTCATTTACAGCTACATCTCTACTTATTTTATCATGTGAATAGTCACTGAAAAACAATAATAATCCTTTTAATTTATTTCATTTTTTAATTAACAGAATGGATAAATTATATACTTACCAAAAAATTTGTCTTAATCGCATGACTGAAAAACTTTTTACTGCTTCTACAAGCTCTGATTTTTCTTCTGGCTTTTCAAATATTCTCTTGGTTTTTCCATAATATTTTTGTAATTTTTCAATTGCATTTATTATTGATTGCGCTTCTTTTGTACCTAATTAAAAAAAAATTGTTATTAAATATTTTCATATTCAATCAATATTAGATAATCTTACCCATTTTAATAGCCTTTAATAAATCCTGCTGCAAAATATTATCTGCATGTCCTTCAAGCATTACTATCAAATTCTGTTTCATGGCAGTTACAATTAAATTTAATGTGGAGTCTTGCAATTCTTTTCTAGTAGGATTCACCACAATTTCATTTCCAATCATACCCAACCTAAAAAGACATGTATATATACATATTGTAACATTTTAAATGAAATTTTATTTGAGAATATTACCTGACAGCCCCTATGGGCCCGTTCCAAGGAATATCAGATAAACTAAGAGCAGCACTTGCAGCATTTATCGCAACAACATCTGGTTGATTTTGAGAGTCAATTGCTAACATATTACAAATTAGTTGAGTTTCATAATTGAATCCACTTGGAAATAACGGCCTTAGTGATCTATCAATTACTCTAGATGTAAGTATTTCTTTTTCAGTCGGTCCTAAAACCAATTTATTATGAAAATTTGTGTATTTGACATTTTACACAGTGTCTTACCGAGTTCTTTTCTCAAAAAATTTGTTGGAATTCTACCAGCAGCTGCTGATTTTTGTCGATAGTCTACAGTCAATGGAAGAAATGAAGATGATGATGGTTTTAGTTTGGATACAGCGGTCACAAGAACACTTGTATCCCCTGCACTTACTACAGCACAACCATCAGCTAACTTAGCATATTTTCCCGTGGATATGGTCAATGATTTGCTATTAAAAATAGGTAACATAAAGTTAATGAAAAAATTATTTCTTTATCAATTTTTACATACATTAGATATACTGGCTGATCCACTAAATATCATAAAAAATAGGATTTTGTATAAAATTTAAGCAATCAACTTAGATTTGGAAAATTCCTCCAACTAAATATTGATTAATTAATATAATTGAAATACGTATTACATTTTAAGTAATATTGATAGAATTGATAGTGTGGGTATAACCTCAAAGTGTCCTTACCCTGACGAGAACACAGCCTCTGCCTGAGGACTGCTTGCGCCGTCAGTGGCTGTCTGCCGCCTCGCCGCCGCCCTCAGTGCACCCCCCGCCCCCTCGGCCGCCCCCTCGACCACCCCCCTGGCCCTGGCAGCCCTGGCCACCCTGGCTCCAATCATTTCACTTATTTCTAACTGTCAAACTCAAATTGACAGCTTTTCCCGCACCTAGCCATTCATATTACTATATATTTATGCATTCACCATTCCTTCACATGCTGTAATTTGAAAAAAACACGAAAAATATACTTTTTGAGCGTCACCATAATCGTGTAGATATTAACCCCAACAACGGGATTGGTAATTTTCATAAAAAAAATAAAAAGCGTTTATTAACGATATAAACGCTGGGAAATCCAGTGGAAATTGTAAAATGTTATCAGAAACCCTAAGCAAATCGACGATAACTTAAGTTCTTGAATACATATCCTGCACCAGAAACAATCTTAATTTGTTTGGTAGTGCTTTTTCTTAAATAAAAATACAGATTATTTATTATTTTCTTTATTTTCAAAATAAAGTATACATATAATAGTCAATATTAAACATTTACACAAGTTTCATTATCACATGTCGTTGAAAGTGTAAGGCACAAAGAAATGATAAGACATCATATTATGTATAACAATATTTATGTACAATCAACATGTAATTACGATTTCATATTAACTAAAATTATTAACTGTTAATAGACAATATAATGATATACAAGACTTATTCAGCACATTCGTTAATACCACATTTTTAATCTACAAAAATAGAACTTACATCAAATGAGAGCTACCTTATTTAGTGGACGAGTTTCAAACAAATATAGGCCGATACAGTTACATGCCCATTTGTTTGTACATTTTTAAAAAGAGTGTATAGTAATCTTCTTAACACTCTGTATGAAAAATATCAGTGCAAATTGTGACTAGTCAACGTTGTCATTAACTCGAAGTAGATAATATGAATTTAACTATAAATATACAAAGAAAGTAAAAATTGGGCCTCGGATGAGATATAATAAATATGCATTTATATATCTCCACTAGTAAACTCAAACAATTAACCTTAACACTTATAAATAGCCTCCTTGAGTATTATACATTAATTTTGGATAAACTTAGTCTCACAACATGTGAATGCAATAATATATTATTAGGTATAGGTATAAACTTTATGTGAATTGTATAAAAGATAACTAGCAGGTACACCAAAGGAAGAAAAAACATGGCAAAAGCTTAAATCTCTCTGTCGACAGGAGAAACAGCAAAACTTAATTAAGGCATAAAAATATGCATCCAATAATGAATTTAAATGCATAATATTTTTGTGTATAAATACATATATGAATGATACATAATATACAGTATCAAGCAAAAATAATAAGGTATAAAAATACAAAACGAATATTGCATTTACGTTTATGTATGCAAATAATGCACATGAATTCCAATGTTAGTATTTTGAGAATACATACTTAAATTAAAATCTTCAATATGTCAGACATATCTTTGTGATGTATTTCAAGAAATATATTATATAATATGTTATTTACTGCACCCCTTTATAGTATATAAAATAGACATCTTGGCAAGAATATCTTTGCTCTAGCTGATTTGTGGAACCCTAAAATGTTTTTAAATGTGTTAGAAAATACTATTTCAATAACATAATTAAACAATATTACCAAATTATTGGCTCAATCCAAATAATTTTAGAGCATTTATTGTTGTTGCCAGAGCCACTGTTTCTGATGATTGCCCCATAAAGGCAGCAACCATTTCGACTATTGCTGGTAATGAACATGGTTCGTTTCGTTGAAAGGTGCAGTATCGTTGCAAGAAAGTCATCGATCTGTAATTGAAAATTATTTTATAAATAAACTTTGATATCTATTAATGTTGGCATTCCTTACTAATGGTGTAACAAAATCAATATTACCAGCCATTCGGTTAGTGCTTTGGCTAGACAGACGAATATCCGCCCATAAGTTATTTACTCAAGATAAAATGGTATCTCAACTTAAACTAGTAAAGTTAACACATATATTGCACTAATTTGTGTGAGGCTGGCTTTCCACAATCAGTTTTGTTTAGACAATACTAGGAAATTCCCATATAACAATTTATACCACTCACATCAGTTGAACTGATCGCATTATACAAATACATTGTATATGTTTTGAAAAAAAACTACAATGAACTCCCAATTACACATGATTTTTAAGTCACATTAAAAATAGATGAGAATATTAAATCTTCAATTCGGGATTTAATTCCATAATTAGGGAAAACAATATGAATTTACTGTATCCAATATAATAGTAATAATAGTACCGATCAGTTAAGGCATCTTTTACATGGGCTGGTAACTTGGAAGCACGAGTATTTGGGTACATAAATGGAGAATCAGTCTCAATCAGTAGTTTGTCTAAAGGTATTTTTCCTTCTGATAATAATTTTCTAACGCTATTATCAGACTTATCTTTGCATAAGTATCCTAGAAAAAAAAAAATTTGTTTATTGAAAATGGTGAATTTAAATGATTTAAGAATACCTGTTAAACCCAAATAATATCCACATTCCAAATATTTCAAGCCCTGTTCGGCTGTGCCACAAAATGAATGAACAAACACCGGGGGAAGACGGGACTCATAGGACTGTAATATGTTTATAAGGTCATCTTGAGCTTCTTTTTCGTGAATAAATAATGGCTTCTTCAGTTCACAAGCCAGTTCAACCTGAAAATTAAATAAGAAATTATAAATTTAATTAAATTTTAATGAGGTGAAAAAAGAATGCAATTGTAGTATAATTGTATGAAGTTGAATATTTGCACAACAACCATTACTGACAAGCACTGGAGCATATAAAAACTTTCACTGTATGGATATAAAATTTTGTATACTGGATCAAGTTATGTAAACAATCAATTTCATTTAAAATATGTATTTGAAATGATTTATCATTTATGAAATTTTATTAACAATTTAACATTTCTAATGTACATACCTGTTTCTTAAAAACTTCTCGCTGTTCACCTGGCTCGGAAAAATCTTTTCCATAATCCAATCCACATTCACCAATGGCGACACATTCAGGAGCTACAGCTATACTCTTCAAAGATTCCCAGAGATCTTCTTCGATCATAGTCTTGGCATCATGAGGATGTACACCTAATTAAACATTTTTTTTTATTTTAGTATTGAAAAGCTAAGATGCATGATTAATATGGCACATAACCACTATGTAAACACACCCATTAAGTATTTCCTATAAATAGAATGACTCACCACCGTGATAGTCTAATATGTAATTGAACAAATAATAATACCTGCAGTAGAATAGATGAGTCCAGGGTAAATGCGAGAAAGGCGAAGTGCCTCTTTACTGCTCCTCACTGAAGATCCACTGACCATCATCTTTTGCACGCCTGAAATAATTTCTGGATTAGAAGTCTGCATATTGACTGAAAGGAGCAGCTGAAGAGAGTATTACCAGCGTTCTTAGCGCGCTGCAGGACAGAGTCAAGGTCCCTGGAGAACTTCTTGTTGTTGAGATTTGCTCCCACGTCTATGAGGATCAGGTGCTCGTATAGAGAGCCTTGTTCTTGGGCCTGTGCCTGTACCTGTCCTTGTACCTGTCCTTGTACCTGTCCTTGTACCTGTCCTTGTACCTGTCCTTGTACCTGTACCTGTGCTAGGCTGTCCATGTCTGTAGTGTACTCTGGCTGTTGCCCGGTGTCCGTCTTCCCCCTGAACAGACTACAGGACTGTCACTGTTGGCCGCTCGTGCCACTTGCTGACTTGCCACTTGTTGATACGTCAATTTCTATTCAACGTCATGTATGCGTGCACATTTTTCATTTTCAAAAATTTTAATATTTAATCACAGACTAACGGAAACAATCCTCTGAAATACTCCTTTTATCTGTCATATTCCATTTGATAATAAAATCAATGTAGGAAAACAAATTGTGCAATAATGATTTCAGGATTTTCCTGGTGAAATTACTAATACATTTGGGACTATAGAATAAATATAAAAAAAGGAAAATGTCTCATCTATAGAAAATGATTCCTATTAGAAAAATATACGAGAATTCTTTGATATTGGCATAATTGATATCCTCTATCTACCTATTTTGATCCTTTACTCGTGTACCTATATAAAGGTGATTTTCATTTATATTTAACAAGCTTCATTGTTGCAAATCATAAAGATACAAGACGCTATACTATCTTTTCAAATATAATCAATGTAATATATTTATATTTTTAATTGCAAAAAGGGGGCAAGCTCTTGCTATGTGTTTTGGAATTACAGAATGCATTTTCCCTACGTATCACAGAATTAATAATACTAATTAGATTAGCGAATAGCGTTGGCATTTTGTTGAACAAAATAGCATCATAAATTATTCATATCAATAAGAGCAAATTACAAATTCGCCTAATCTGACTTGCAAATTCTCTACGAGTTATTATTTAACAGTACCACATACGTATAGAGATTCTAATACAGGGAAATTGATATATTTTTAAAGTTTTTTCCATTACTCTTTAATATATATTATTATATATTCGATATTGTATTGTATGACGGGATTTTCAATATTTTATTGTATACTTTCCTCTTTTTTGCATTTACAAAATGATATCTAATCTTACTAATATATACATTCTATATACTGGATATCAATGCGGTTTCATTTACGATTACTTATTATCTCGGAATTTTACGTAATTTACCTAATATATTTATATGGTATTTACCATCAGATAAAAAATTGGTCAAACTCACACAATTACTTAAGGTTGAAATGCTTGATTCGATAAGCAATAAATTAGTTGTATTGTATGTATAGATAAAATAAATTAGCTGTGGAAAACATTGTATGTGAGTGATAATATATTGTTTTATAAATAAAATATCGATATTTATACACCAGAGTACACCCACCTTTGGTCCAACAGACCTTTACAAAATGCAATGATATCTACGTTATAAATGATTATTTCATAATAATCGATGGTGATCATATTAATATGTTTGGCAGCATACGTGATCAGTCGTATCTGGTTAGTGCATGAGAACACCACAAATCGCAGAGCCTCTGGAATAAAAAAATCAAGTGGGATGCCAAACTAGTTTTGTATTCAAATAGCAATGAATGCAAACACGTGTAGAATATTAAGAGCCACAGTTTTAGTGTTGTTTTTCTGCGGAAATGTCGGCAATTCGTCCAGAATTCTCGGCATTTTCCCGACGGAAACCAAAAGTCACTATATCATGTATGGGAAAATCCTTCACTCCATGGCTCAAAGGGGCCACGAAGTCACAGTCGTCACACATTTTCCTGGGGTAATTTTACTTTTATTTAACATCAATTTAACCTTACGACTCAAATGTTTTGAAAATGACACAATCATTTGATGAATTTTCAACGATTGTCCATTGGTTGTTTACAATAAACCATCCAAGAAACCTACTCGGCATTAATGCAAACACATTATATAATTAGAAAACTTGATAGATTATGTTTAAACACTTTGTTTGTTTTATCTAATAGACTACAGCGAGAATCCAATTAGATATACGAGTATGTGTATGCATTATAAATAGATTGTTTTCTCGTAACAAAAGAAATACATAATAATGTTTGTGAATGTATAAGCTAGGAAAATTATAAGTACATCATAGATTTTCCGACACCATTTAATGAAATAATGTTATGTAAATTATTATTATTATTATACCATATTACAAAAGAAACCATTCCTAGGTTATTTCCTGGCTCTGAAGATTAAAATTATAATAAATGTCAGTTAAGAGTATTTATCGTGAAGGTCAATCCATCTTTATTACCAATAACAATTAATTTAAGTCACAATTGGATCAAGGCCAACTCCAGATACCACATATTTATGATGATATAATTAGCACAGAGTCACATTCGAAAACTCTTCTAAATATTAGAATTAGGGTCAATATAACATTGATAAGGAAAATCATCTTTCATCGATCGCGCGTTATCCAAATCGTGTCATCTATTTTGAGGAACATTTTGTAATCATTTTTTTAATTATATTTATTGCAGTTATACAAAGCAAATAACTACACGGAGATCAGTGTAAAAGGATTGTCACCTCTGATGAATGTTGATATTGAATATTTCTCAACACTATCTAATTTTGGAAATGTCTTCGATGTTATACAGACTAGTGAAGAGGCCTGTAAAAACCTTTTCGAATATCAACCAATCCGCGACTTGATACATGGAAAATTTGACCTTTTCGTCGTGGAAATGTTCGGAAGTGACTGTTTCCTGCCAATCGGATACAAACTGGGAGTCCCTATTGTGGGATTGGTTTCCAGTGTTACATTACCTTGGGTGAACAATATGGTGGCCAATCCAGATGATACATCATACATACATTCATACTTCTTTCCATTTACCCAACGAATGACGCTAGTTGAAAGACTAAAGAATACAGTCGTGACCACGACAATGAAATATATCTATCAATACAAATCTGCAACTGGTGCGCAGAGGATAGCAGAAAAGGTTTTGGGTCCTTTACCTCGAATTGAAGATATTTCCAGGAACATAAGCATGATTCTGGTGAATAGTCATTTCAGTCTGAGTCAGATCAAACCGTGGGTACCACAAATAATTGAAGTCGGAGGTCTTCACATAGTTGATAAAGTTGATCCACTACCACAGGTATTTTTTATTTATATTTATTTGGTTGAACCCAATCTAAACCAAATGACAGCTTATCATGATTGAATACACTCCGATCATATTGAATAATCACATTACCAATGTTCACCGCTATTAGATTCATCATAGAGCAATTTACCATGCACATAGTATTATTGTACTAAATTTTTTATTTTTCCCTTACAGGATATAGCAACTTTTCTTCAAACTTACAAAAAAGGAGTTATATTTTTCAGTTTCGGAACTATATTTCCCATAGATAATTTACCCGATAAAATATTATCTAGCTTTTTTAATGCTTTTGATGCTCTCGGTGTAGGAATCATTTGGAAAGCAAATGCAACTGCCAAACATAGAACTAATATTTTAGAAAAAAATTGGTTACCACAAATACCAATACTTTGTAAGTTTTGTTTTCTATAAAAAATCGGAAAACCTTTATAAATTTTAATTCTTCAATTATTAAGTTAAATACTTTTTCAATGTTTTCTCTAATAGAATACTAATATTAATTTTCAGGTCATCCATCGACTAAGCTATTCATTAGTCACGGAGGACTTCTCGGCTTGCAAGAAGCAATTTACTGCGGTGTACCTGTTTTGGGTATTCCTTTCTTTGCCGATCAGCGATTCAATTTGATGGCTTTAAAGGAAAAGGGAATAGCTCGAGTTTTAGAATATCAGGATATTAATGTTAAAACCTTGACTGAAAATCTTAAAATTCTACTTACAGATAAAAGGTAAAATATTTTTAGTGTTACCTATAGTCAATTTTATTATTTTTAGAATTTTCCGTTTACAGCTATACAGAAAAAGCACAGTTGCATTCTAAAATTTTCCGAGACAGACCAGTGCATCCATTGAATCTGTCTATTTATTGGATGGAATATGTACTAAAGTACAATGGGGCTAGTCATTTGAAATCGCCAGCACTTGAATTGAAATGGTATCAGTATAGGTTGCTGGATGTATATTCTATAATAATAATTAGTACTTTGTTAATTTTAAGTATTGTTTATACAAGTATTAAATATTTACTATTTGTATGTTGTCGAAATGAAAAAAATATAGATAAACAATTGAATGGCAAAAAGAATAAATAATGTAAATACATCTGTGATTTTTGGTGATAGATTTTACAAATTTTTATTTATTATTTAAAAGAGCTAATGTATTAAAAGTAATTAGTAAAAATTGAAAATTTGTCAATACTCAATAGTCATTATGTAAAAAACTGACAGCTCATAGGGAAAACCCAAGTATGTATGATGTTCATAGAGATATAGTGAACAAAAAATATTTGTATCAACTCAACAGACATACTCTAATTTAATGAAATATTTAAAGTACAAAAATAATATTCATGAAAATAAATATATTTCAAATTTATTTAATTTCACATAAAAAAATACATTCAATCATCAGTGTGTTTCATTTATTTTTCTTCCAAATTTTATTGAAAACTTTGCTCCATATTTGATATGGGCATTTTTCTGAAGGGTCTGGTGATGTCTTGTCAGGAGAATACCTACAATAAAACAACAAATTGTTATTAATCACTATTTACCTACATTAATCAAATACAAACAGCTTACCCTCGCTTTTTATAAAAGGCCATAGCTCCGGCATTGTCTAATAATAATGTTAAAATAACTTTGGTCATTTGATTCCTAAGTGCGAGAAGTTCCAATACAACGAGCATAAAGCTTCCGAGTCCTCTTCCTCTGACATCTTCTTCCAGCTGCAGTTCATAACTAAAAACAAAAATTATATAAATTGACAATAATGAAGAGTGTCTCTCACAGCCAAGGTCACAACTGATTACAGAAAATTCAGATAAGAAATTTACAACAGACAATGCAACAGACCAAAACAAACCTAATGACTAAGATATCGATAAGATATAGATAAGGTTTTATAATGAATTATTGATTCCAACTAAATTTTCGAGTAATTCAATAAGAAGCTTATAAATTTACATACAATAATATCAAATCATTCAGCAGCAGTTTTAACATATGTTTAATTATTAGAGCTGACAAATATCCTCGAAGATGATAAATGTTTTTTAATAATTACGGATTTCCAAATGAAATAAATAGATTTAGCCTTGTAAGGTGTGTTAAAATTTATAAAAAAAGGTATATAACTAATATATAAAAAATGTATAAATAAGAAACCAGTGCATATGAAAGAAATGTCATCAAGATTCAAGCAAAAAGGATATATACTCTTCTCCTTTTAGGTTTTATCATTACAGATTTGGTTATTGTTTTTTTATTTTAATAATCCTAGAGTCACGTTTTCTTGCTTAAAAATGTGAGTAACCTCACTGCACTTTCGGCATTGACGTACATATTTTAATGTAAAAACAGATAGGTGTATCAGGCATAAAAATTGCCTGATTATATAAACCGATCAAATTACATACTAAGAGCAATTAACGAATACGGGTATTAAAAAAACATTATACTGATATCTCAATATTAATTACACATTCTCGTATTGAATATGTTCGTATGGTGGTGCTAGGCACACGAAGTTTTTCGTATTATAAATAAAATAATAGTTTGAAAAATCAATTTATAGATAGACCAAGACAGTTATCGAATTGGGTCATTTTTTTCATCCACAGAGGAAACGAGCGGGTCAAAAATCTTTGGTCGTTTGGCGAATGATAACTGCGTTAGATAAAAACACTACTGTCATTTCACTAGCCGGCAAGTCATTGATGTATTATTTATTATATATTGCCTTCAGAAATATGTAAACTACAAAAATACGCACATTTTTAATGCGATAAAAAAACAAAACACATTGTTTACGTTCTGTAGAATTCAAATTATGTATTTGACTGTGGGATTTAACCACGCTTTTTAGCATTCACCACAAGTGTTGTTTATTATAATAATAGATTCTTATTAAATTTCTCATAATTGATTGCATTGTCAAAATAATATCAAGTATAATCGATGGGTTATTAACACAAAAACGTATTTACAAATTGACACCGAATAGTTTAATGCAGGGATAATATACAGGGTTGACTTGAACTAACTGAAAATATTTTAGGAGGGTTTAAATATTTTTTATTACTAATTAAAAATATAAAAAAATGTTCGTTATTTTGGAATCGAGTTTGGGTCGCACTTATGGAATCGGCTGTTTCTGTGAAGTACGCAGTAATGACTGTCGCGTGTGTATTGTGTCTATTAAATATGTAATTAATATTTTTAATTTTTAGTTAAATAATAAAAATATTTTTTTCGCTTATATTCGTAATGTAAATTATTTTATATATATATATTAAACATACCTTTAAATATTCATTAGTAATGTGCCATCTTAGCTTTTATTGAAATAAGACTATGACGTTATTATAAGTTTTCACCTGATATCTTTATAAATAAGCTTAGATTTAACTTAAAGGGGAATTTTTGTAGATACATTTTTGTATTAATCATCAATTAATGTGGATCCATTTTTTAAGTTTTACAGTAAATTACAAGTGGGAAATCCTTTTTTATCTTATAAATCTTTAAGGCAAACAGACTATATATCAAGCATTTCCTTTTATACATATTAATTCAGATATTTGTTAAATTATCAATCCTATAAAATTTGTATAGGCTTATTAATATAAGTCGAGTTGTTATTTTTTTTATTTGGACCAATCACAGACATTTAATTTGTCAGCTTACATGTCAAACTCAACCATAGAATTTATGTACAAGTCTCTATAATGAAATATTTGTTTAGTAGATTTCTATAGTTTTGAGTCTATTTACTTAAAGATTTATTGACTATAAACCTGTGATCTTTAAAGGAGTTTTCCATGCTTGATCTATATTATCTGGATCAGAATTAATACTGCAGGCAATTATATCATCAAAACAAGAACAAGAGAAGGAAATGGATATTGAAAATACAAGAATTCGGATGGCAAAACAAAAACAGCCGATATTGAAATTCGGCCTCGAGATCATTGACACTAAACTTGTCAATAAGCCAACCTTGGACGCATTTAATTGTGAAAAAAAGCATTTATTTATTAGTACCACATATTTCTTAGATTTTTATAAAATTTCGTAGAAAGTGGGCATTTTAAGATAATAAATAAATATGTATATAGAAATGAGTAACTGTTTTAGGACAAGTATAATAATAATCGGTTTGGGTTCACATTTAAGCGTTAATTTGACTAATCGCCCTTTAAAAATCAGTCATTTCCCTAATTTCAGTCATATGAGTGGTTAAATCAAATAAACACCAATTTAACACAATTCCTTGACTCTGCTACAAAAGCCAAGTTTAGTAGACTCATTTATCCGATAAATAATTTTAGATGGATTGTGTATAATTTATAATAATCAAACCTCAACTCAGAAGGGTGAAAAATTGCTCACAATTGTAGAGCACTGCATTGCTTACATTTTATTACACACATTGCTTTATTATTCCGTAAAATATATTTCTCTATTTGAATTTATTTGGTTATTTAAAGAACAATCTAAAAATATAATAATATAAATAAAATAACCAGCAGGGTCAGGGGATAAGACGCGTGGCTACAAATACTGTGGTCATGGGTTCAAATTCCGCTCAAGTCAAAATTTTTACAATTGATTTGATCGGTTATTACGAATGGAAGATCTGGAATAATATTAATAAAATCCCGATCGATCATCTCGATCCAGGATTACTCTGCTTTCCTGTATTGTAAGATAAATACTGATTATTAAGTCGATGACCTGTGTAACTAGTAATAGTCACCGACAGACAATTAATACGTTGTTGTATAAAACACCCTTTCAAAAAAGGTGGTATTCAAGAGAACTGTTTTCTCTTAATAATAAAAATAATTATATTTTTGAAATTTGCATTCAACTTTATAGTTTGTCTCGTGAAATATAATTATTAATGATGATAATTATGATAACGGTAGATGTATATATTAATGTTTTAATACAATAATCAAATCATAAAGCAATATTATGAAGGAAATCGTTGCACAGATCGAATATGTCAAAACACAGTCTACCAATATGTAACATTAATAACCGATTAGGCCGCATTTTTTCATGATTAGTTATTTATAATCAATACGTCATTAATATGTCACATAGATTAATAAGTGACTTTATCAATAACTATAGCCTTAAATGACACATTGATGTCATTTATTAAGCTTGTAAATATTTACCAAGCATGGAAAAACCGTTCCTAAAAATTGTGTATAAATTTAAAATGTCTGAAAACAAATTATATAACTGCGGTAAAGTAATGGATTCCCAGGCATAAGTCACTGTAAATACGATAGTAGAGTTACTTAGCTACACTTATGATCGGTTTTTCGTTAGTTAATGCCTCGTCTGAGCCTCGGGCGAGGCATTAACTAACAAAAACACTGTTCAAAAGTTCAGCAAAGCAAATCTATTACCGTCTTTACGGTGACGCACGCCTAGGAATCCCAAGCTTTACACAATTATGTAGTATAACAATAACGTCATTATAATCAGATTAAACTCTATTTAAATTGTCCTAAAATTCAGTCATGAAATAAACCATACTGATTGATGTTAGCACGCATTTTCAACGTGGCATCGAAAAACAGTGCAGTTCAAGTAATTAACAATCATTATCAAATGGCACTCAGATACGATAGGACCGAAAAAACTGGTTTCAAACACGATTGTAACGATTTTTTTTTCGTAATGCATTTCTGATAACTGACACGTTTATCATCTGAAATAACTCGATACTTCGCGTGATTCCTAAAAAAATGTTCACTTAAATAATTTGTGTGATAATAATGTGCTTAAAAATCACTTATACAAAATGTAAATAATTATGTATTTAACTTGAGATCAAATTTGTTAAGCACCAACTAGATCAATCCAAGAGGATGAATAAACAGGTTTTCATAGTCTCATAATTAGTAATAAAACAATCTGAAAACATAATAATATTAATAAAATTATTTTTGAAATTTGAAGATTTTTATCATATTTTTTGTGTAAATAGTAGCGAAAGAAAATAATACAATAATCAAATAATAAAGCAATCATATAAAATAAATCGTTGCAGAGCTCGAATACGTTAAAGCACTTCATTACACCCACTTGGACTAGGTCTGGTACAGACCAGCATGTGTTTTTTTCCAAAATTAGGTAACATTTTCTTGATAGAATTCCATGTAAATTTAAGTCTAGTCGAAAGTCTTTAGGTAGTAATAAAATCATTTTAAGAATTTTCATTTTATTGCAATAATTTCCTCACTCTGAGTTTTATTAATAAAAAACAGGATGGACTTTAAATGAAAAAAAAATGAAGGGAAGGTCATCGCAAACATATTAATATAAAAAATACACACACGCGGTATGCATTTATAAATGTTGGAAACGGACAAATATTAATTAAATTAAATTCGATATTAAAAAAATAATTGATTGAATATGCCGTACATTGTAAAGCTACCGTTTATTTCATTTTAATGATCAACATTTATGTACAATGAATTTTGATATGTGTGAGCTTTTGTATTATCGTTCCAAAAATAAACGTTATGGTGAAAAAAAACTGATAAGACGTCGGTCAAGAAGTTAAAGACATCAAATTAAAAATAATAGAAAAGCAACGAACTTCTGCGGGAACAACAATGAAAACAAACCATTTGCATGTTTATTTATGTTGAGAAAAAAAGCCGAATCGAGAGTTCAAAGTAATTTGCCAGAATAATGACATAACAAAATTAGCCATGGAACGTTTTGACCCACTTTTTTAGCGTATTTTTAATTACTAAATATAATTTAAAACATAATCAATTGACCGAAACAACTACGCATTTTTATACAAAATAATGACGTACCTGTTTACACGTATTTAAACGTCGTCGTCGGGGAAAAATGGCCATTAATATTATCTCGACAAATGACAATGTATGTACAATTTGTTAAGCTTGATTTGAAGAATCGCTTCAGTTGAAAAGCGATAGATTTAATAGAATAAATTGAGTAAAAAAACCAATGAATGGACCATGTGATCAATGAAAAACCAGTAATCATCATTCACATTGTGAGTTTAAAGGTCAATTGTAGATAGCTAGGTATAAAATATAATTTTTATTTTCACTCGCGGTTTATGAAGACTCGTCTATTCCGAATAGTTGAAACGGAAACTGATTTTTTCCTCAAATCATTTCGATGATTATTCATGGCTGTGATAACCCTCGAATATCGACCAATGAGATAATTTTCAATCATGCCGCAAAGTGTTAAACAAATAATCAATTATATAAAAAATACAACAAAAATACTACGTATTCGACGAAATTTTACAATCATTAGCACGGTTAGGTTTGATTTAAATATTTTAGTAATTTCTACAACAACAAAAAACTTCACAACTAAAGCTTCAGTACGCTTGCAATACAATCAGCACAAATGAGAAAATACCCATTTCATTTATTTGTACATTTTTATTCAATTATGAAGTAAAATTTTGAATACCTCATTTAATTTATTTCTATTAATACATTTATTAAATTAATAAAACCACACTATCACCAACCCTAGGCCTAGAGGGTGAAAAAAACAAGTTTGAATATTTATATTATATTTTTGTAAAGTCACATAAAATTTTGTTTGAATATTATAGTTAAACAAATAATACAATAATCAAATAATAAAGCAATAGAATAAATGAAATCGTTGCAGAGCTCGAATACGTCAAGGCACTTAATTACACCCACTTGGACTAGGTTTAATCTTTACTATTTCGACCGTCTTTATATTGATAAATAATAAAATATTTATTTATCGTATGCATACGCCTCGCCTTAAGGAATCCTAGATTGTTTGTGATTTTTCCTTACAATTGCAATACAGGAAATCAGAGTAAACCTGGATAGATGCGATAGATGTGAATGTTTATATTAATTCTAATGTCCCAGTCGCAAAATTCGATCGAATTAATTTTTAAATCTAACAATTTGTGCGGTTTCCCAATCAAATACAGTTTTTTTATATTTAAACTAGTATTTGGTTTATAGAAATTGATCTCATGTGAAGTGCTTTCAGTTATTCGTATAACTAAATTCTATACCAATTTTGGTTTGATTTAACCCATTCTAATATTCTGCTATTTCCACGTATTTTTTTTTTAGATTAATGAATAATCTTAACCTTGTCTTGTTAATAATATTATCACACCACCTGATTCCGTATATGTAAGTACAGTTTTGGACCACCCCTGCTCTAATAATCAATTTTTTTACAGACAATAAAAATCTGAAATCACATATTCAAGCCACAATCCGGCAATGAAACGATTCCGATAAGAAAAATTACGTGACTTCAACAAAGTGCACATAATATTTAATGAATGATGAGAATTTCGCGTTGACCCCATAGCAATTATAATTATCAAACGCACATAATATGTGATTAGATATTATTGACAGTAAAAATGTATTGATTTAATTGACATTAGTTCAGGTTAGAACACGTGTCTTTAAAATATACCTTTATTCGTTAGACAGTAGTTATTAAAAATAATTCATTTACACGAGTATTAAATAAAAAATATACAATATTACTAAAATAGGTTTGAATGGTGAATTTTAACCACAACCAGATATAACTACAACCGCGCCTAAAATTAATGAATAAAAATATTCTTGTATATTAAAACACGGCGTGTCGTTATTAATCTCATATTTTATAACCAAAAGACGGCTATTCTTAGACATGAGTGACGAAGACGCTTGTATTATATTTATTTAAAACAAATATGTCCGAAATGAATAATAAAATTAATCTGTACATCCTTGAAATAATATAATCAATGTGTAGGGTGTGAAAATTTTACATTTTTTCTAAATTATTTATTTAATTATATATACGCCCCGAGAGGTTTTTGAGAGGGTTTTTACAAATTTGATTTTTTTAGACAAAACAACGTGTTAATTGTCTGTCGGTGATCTTAACTATTACTAGTTACACAGGTCATCGACTTAATAATCAGTATTTACCTTACAATAAACGAAATCAGAGTAAACCTGGATCAAGACGATCCACCAGGATTTTATTAATATTATTCCCGATCTCCCAGTCGTAATATCCAAACAAATATTTTTTTTTTACTTGAGCAGGATTTGAACCCATGAGTACAGTATGTGTAGCCACGTGCCTTATTCCCTGAGCTTGAAAATATTAATATAATATTTTTTTTACATATTTAATTCCCCATCATATACATATGTTACAGAATTCATGGTTAAAGTATGAAAAAATATACTGATTTTGGTTTTTCCTAAACAATTTTCTAGCTAAGACCATATGCAACACTTTACCTTTTCTGACGTACGATCTTTTAATATAAAATAATTTACAAGAATTAATCATCACGCGCATGAAACGTGAGATGTAATCAATCACGTAATCGTTTCCCGCGTTTTTCGCATGTTTTAAACAAATATATTTAAGAGCTTTGAATAAGCCCAAGGCCCAATTTTACGAGATTCACAAATTCACTTACGAGTGTTGTTAAAGCAGGTCTGGTCACGGAGGAAAGGCTGAAATTTGTGATGCTCAACATTATCATGTATAAAACGATAGAAATATACATGGATATAATTATATGTGTGTATTTTTTCTACTAACAATTAACACTGAAACGACAACGACAATTTTAAAACACTTTCCCTTATCGTTACAGAAGATTATACATAATTTGTAAACAAGAATGTCAGCGGTATCGCTCGACCGGTCAACTTGATTTAGCCCTAAAATATTTATATATATAAAATGTGTAATTTAACCTAGCTAAATTCGTATATACATAAAGGTATAATTATATTTTTTGTTTAACCCATTTCACTAATTTAAATATTTACAATAAAGTATCTGAATTGTGAAATGTGAAAGTTTTATATTTGTGTAGAGATAGCTGATTAAAATTTATATTATTTACACTTTAAAGCTAGGTTTTATAATCCATATTTATTCAAGCAATGTACAGTAAAACCTCGATAACTCAAATTTTATCAAAAAAGCTATAAATTAATTTCAACGAATGAAATGCGCATTAAACCTTTTTCATATCAAATTCAACATTTTTCATATCACATTCACCCTTCGAGAATTTCCATTAAACGAAGATATTGAGATAGAATATTTTACACTACAAAGTGAAAAGTTAATTCTAAATTCCATAAAATAGTATAAATGTGTAGATTTAGTCAATAATATCAGTTTAATCAGCAAATAATTTTGTTGGTTATTTTGACAGATTCATACATTATTGATCCGCGACCAACTTCACGTCAATTATTTGAATGCATGAATGTATTTTTATCAAATCAATTTGATTTATTATGTATTTTAAAAATCATTTAATACTTTGAAGTGTGAAATAATCGATGTAGATCTAACCTTTGTTTGGGGGAAACTCTGCAAGAGTGAAATTTAAATGAAAAAACTGTCCAATTACCTATTTTAAAAATTCCACCCCTATGTTGAAACGTCTTCGATATCTTGATTATCTCCATTAAATTAACGTCTGCGAGAACCGGTGAAAGATTATTTAAAATTAATTTGAATATGTCAATAGAGGGGTTAAATCGCCACGCGGACATACAAGACACGAAGAGAGCGTTTTCAACCAAATATTACATGTTGAAATTGTTGGAGACAGTGCAGTGCGTGGCAGACAACAGAAGGGAAACCATCGACCATACCAAGACCCATGGAGATGAAGGTGCGGGTGACCCTTGCCATACTAGCCATCCTTGGTAATCATGCAGAAAGTGCCAGGGTCCTGGGAGTCTTTCCCACCCACACCCCCAGTCACTATGTCATGTATGGCAGCCTCATGAGAGCCATGGCTGCTAAGGGACATCAAGTTACAGTGGTCAGCCATTTCCCATCTGTGAGTACAATCCATATAAAAAAATACTCTTAGATAAGTCGAATGATAGGGAAAAGGCGGCGAAAAAAAATATGGAAAAAAGTCACAGTCTTAACAGAACTATAAATTTATGGTATATATTTGAATAATTTAAAATGCGGTTTAAGTCAATGACTTATTTTATCTTTCAAATATTACACAATTATAAAAAAAATACCTCTATTTTCACTACCAGAAACTAAACATGTAAATTTGACTATTGATTTGTATACCCTCGATATAGGAGCTTTTAATAGTTCACTTAATATTCACCTTAAATTCAAGGAAATGTGAATACACCTGGATCGACCATTAGTCGCAATATCCAATCTATTTAATTTTTTTAAATTAACTTAACCAATAAACCCAGTATTTATACAGAATGGACTTAAAATACCTGAGAATATTTTAGGGAGTGGTAGGGCATGAATAAGCAAAAAAATATATTAATTAAAAATACATAGTGCTTTTGGAATCAAGTTTGGACTACTATCTTGGAATCAGCTGTTTCTGTGAAGTACGCAGTAGTAGTAAATGTATATATTTGTGATACCTTACCACCCCCTAAAATATTATAAATTATTTAAAGTTCACCCTGTATAAGGTGACCAACCGTTTTGAAGCCATATTATCCTAAAATAATTCGTTAATGCAGTATCATTATAATTGTTTTATTTCAATGAAAATCAAATCTTAAAACGTTTTAATAGTTTGTCCTTAATATTTGAAGCCACACCTTATCTTATTAAATAAATAAGCTTGAAGAACATACACATAAATATAATTTTCATATTCATAGTTTTGTGTAAAAAATATAATCTATAATTCCAACGCCCTTCTGATAACCCAGTGATTTGAAGAAATATATCACACCTAATATTGCAAAACTACGAATATTATATAAATTAAATTTTTGTAGAAGATTCATTGATAAATTATTTTTAGACGTGTCGTTTGTGTGTTTGCGAAATGTTGTTTGAGCTTTCATAACAAAAATGTATTTTGACATTTTTAATGCAACGTTTTTCGATTTTAAAAAAGTTTGATTGCATGTCCAGCGTACAGAGAAAACAATGAATATAATAAATTATTATTTGATATCCCCAAAAGCATTTCATGATTACCGAGCAATCGAATTTTAATTTAATTCTTAAATATTTTTAGTAATTTGTTGATAGTAGTGATATGTAATTATTTACGCCTGGTTACAATAATCGCACACAAATTAATATAAAATAATTTTCGTATTCATATTTCAATTCGCTGTGGAAACATATTGTGATATATTTGAAAGAAAACCGGTTGATAATTGAAAATGAATCATTTTAAATTGTGCCATAGAATTTTCCCGAATAGAATTAATAGTGTTTATACATTATCGTGTGTTTTTTCGTAAAGTAATCAAATCTCTTTTTTTCCATTTAGTGATGATGAAATATTAATATATATTAAACAATACTATAATAATTATAAATGTGATAATGGTGACATTCTTTAAATTGATCAATTCATGGTAATCTAAAGTTCAATGTCTGATATTTGTTAATTATTTTATCAATAAATATTAATTAAATGTCATTGATTACACGCATTATATCAACTTTATAGCTCGGAGGATAAGCGCAATGTGGTCATGGATTCATATCCTGCTCGAATTGAAAACATAAAATGATTAATTCAGATGTTGTGATCGGTAATATCAGCGTAATAGCTCAGGGGATAAGGCGCATGGCTACACATAATGTACTCATGGGTTCAAATCCAGCTCAAGTAAAAAAAATATATTTGATTGGCTATTACGACTGGGAGATCGGGAATAATAAAAATAAAGTCCTGATGGATCGTCTTGTTCCAGGTTTACTCTGATTTCCTGTATTGTAAGGTAAAAACTGATTATTAAGTCGGTGAAATGTGTAACTAGTAATAGTTAAGATCACCGACAGACAATCAATTAACACGTTGTTTTGTCTAAAAAAAAACAAATTTGTAAAAACCCTCTCAAAAGCCCCTCGGGGCGTATATATAATTAAATAAATAATTTAGAAAAAATGTACAATTTTCAATCCCTACACATTGATTATATTATTTCAAGGATGTACCGATTAATTTTATTATTCATTTCGGACATATTTGTTTTAAATAAATATAATATGAGCGTCTTCGTCACTCATGTCAAAGAATAGCCGTCTTTTGGTAATAAAATATGAGATTATTAACGACATGCCGTGTTTAAATATACAAGAATATTTTTATTCAATAAGTTTAGGCGCGGTTAGTTATATACGGTTTGGTTAAAATTCACCATTCAAAGTTATATCGATCCCAGTTTACTCTGATTTCCTGCATTGCAAGGCGATTACTGGGGCGATTATTAAGACGATCAAATCTGTAATAGTAACAGATTAAATTCATATAAATCAAATAACAATAGTGAAAATAAGCCTTTCGTATGACTACATACAATAAAATTAATTATTTTGTTACAGAAAAAACCAATAGAAAATTTTGTGGACATCAGTTTAGATGGGACAATGCCTGCACTGTACAATAATATAAGCATAGACGTCCCCCTAGCAATGTCTCCCATGGGAAACCACCTGGATAATATCTATGACTGCATTGAATCATGCGAAGTAGCCATGAATCATCCGGATGTATTGGACCTTCTTAATCCAGAACACAAGTTTGACCTGTTTGTGACAGAAATCTTCGGCTCGGAATGCTTTCTAGCATTTGCTCACAAGCTTGGAATACCATCAGTTGGTGTCGTATCTAGTGTGACTTTGCCTTGGGTTAATGATATGGTGGCCAATCCAGATAACCCTGCATACGTACCATTGTACTTTTACCCTCTCACACAGAGGATGAATTTCATTCAGAGGGTTTACAATACAGTGATGAGTATTATAATCAAAGCTTCATACGAGGTACTGGCCAACTGGTCAGCTCAGAAGGTAGCAGAGGGTGTCATGGGACCTCTTCCACCCATATCCAACATGGCGAGAAACTTTAGCATGATATTGATAAACAGTCACTTTAGCATAAACCAAGTGAGACCGTGGGTGCCACAAATAGTAGAAGTCGGTGGATTGCACATATCAAAACCAAAAAAATTACCACAGGTAAGATACAATCTCGGATGAAAATATATTATATAAGTATAATAATCACTACTTTGCTATTTTTATAATAGGAAATTCAAAAATTCTTAGATGACTCGATACATGGAGCAATCTACTTCAGTTTTGGTTCAATGATACAGATTGAATCGATACCAAAAGAAAAGCTCCAGCAAATAATTGATGTTTTGGGAAGTTTAAAACAGAGAGTCCTTTGGAAAGTAGATGCCGCCAACCTTCCAGCATTACCGCCAAATATTAAAACTGGACTATGGATGCCTCAAAGAGATATATTGTGTAAGTCAATTGACTAAAATTAAACCAGAACGTTACATATTATTTAATATCTAATGTTGAAATTTACCATAGGTCACCAAAATACAAAGGTGTTCATAAGCCACGGTGGATTACTAGGAACTCAAGAAGCAATCACATGCGGTGTCCCAATATTGGGCGTACCACTATTTGCTGATCAAGCACTTAATCTTGCTGAATTAAATGATCGAGGTGTTGTTCAAATAATTAACTACCATGACTTGAATAAAATCACAATGTCCAGAGCACTTGATAAACTCATCAATGATACAAGGTAAGTCATATAGATACTGAAAATTAATCAATAAAATTTCTAATCAACGTATTTTTATAGCTTTAAAGAAAACATGGAACATTTGTCAAATATTTTTACGGATAGACCACAACACCCCATGGATACAGCAACATACTGGCTGGAATATGTCATCAAATACAGAGGAGCAAGACATTTAAGATCAGCTGCTCTTGACTTGGCATGGTATCAATACCTACTGCTAGATGTGCTGGCATTTGTGACAATATCTATTATATTCTCTATCTACATTATAAAAGTAATAATAAGAAGAATAAGGACCAAAAAGGTGAAGAGATTAAAAGAAATTGAAGAAAATTTCAATGGACAAAATGGATTTTCAATGACTAGTAACAACACCGATGATGTACCTTATAACTATATGCAAAATAAACAATCCATGGAGGAAAACAATAATGCATATGGAAATTTCTCTACATATTTTGTCTATTTATTATGTAGGGTAACAAAAAGATATATTTTCACAGAAGTTAACAATCCCAAAATAGATTGAACAAACACGAGAAATCAATTTCAAAAGCCAAGTATTCGTGAACTTAGTATTTAAGAACAACCTTAACTAAATCAATGATACTAAGCCATCTTATTGATTGTTTAAAGAGTACAAATATTATCTAATTACTTCATTATTTTTTTTTTTTGTTGACCAACCATGTTTTAATATGCTTATCTGAAATCGCCATTTTTATGATGTAGAAATTTATTTTTAGTAGAGATCTAAAAATTCATCATTCCCACATACCTCTGCTATAAAAATCATGCAGCCCTCTTTAAAGTCAATGTGTAATAAATTATTGACTTACCAATACAAAACTGCTTCACCATAATCCATGTCGAATCGGAAATGAGAAAATCCTAAGCATTTCCCCTCGGAATCTTTTACAATCAAATATCTAGCTGCATCCTCAGTCATCTCTTTCTTTTTTTTCTTTCCATTCCATCCCCAAGAGCAGCCTTCATAGCTAGAAATAAGAAAATGTGTTCATTTCATCATATCTAAACTTATGATAATGTAGGATTATTTATAAATTAATGATATTGTAAATATAATTTTATGTATTTATATTTAATGCATTTTTATTAAACAAACTTTATAATAAGTGACAAATTTTATTCAACACTGCCACTGAGCAATCGATAATTATTTTTAAATGGATATTATAAAATATAAATCCTTGGAATTATTATTTATTGAGACTAGAAGTATTATTACTATTTGGTTTAGATTTTCTTTGATGTATTTGGCAAAATCAATTCTAATTACTGTAAATACTAAATTATAGCTCTATATATCGATAAACAATATCCATTACATTTTGTATTACATGGGATTTTGTTCATTCAACACGGAAAAGTAAAAACACAATTTTGAAGTTATAGACAAATTGCACAATATTCATAATACCGGTTAATAAAATTATAATACAGAGAAAATACATACAAGCTTTTCATGTTCCTTTCGGTAAGATCCAAAATCCAACTAATGGTATTTCTGTCAAGATTTTTTACATTGGAACAAGTAATTTGCACATCAAATCCATTTTTATTATAGGTTTTACATGAAGCAATGGTATCCATGTGGTCTTTAATACTGTTCGCTTTTACAACTGCAGCTTTCGAGTCAAATAAATTACGATTGGAAGTCATTTTTTTCTGTTTATGAAGCTTTCACCTAAAAGTAGGAATAGATAAATATTTAGCAGATTAAAATAACAGGATTTTTGCTAGAATAGATAATAATATTAATAACTCACGAGATTTATTGATAAACTATAGGTATATTCTAAAAAGTAACAGCCAGATATGTGTATAATAATGAAAAGTACCACTAGATGATCCAACCAACACTGAATAACGTAAATACTCTTTGACAGTTAAAATGCTGCCACTCTATCAAATTCCCGCCAAAATAAATATTTATGCATGATATATTACATTGATGATAAAAGTATTAAAAATTTGTTTTCTTCAGTTTTAAATAATTATTTTAATAATTCATAAAAATAACATTTAATGGGAACAAAAGCTACAACTAAATTGAAAAAAATAATTTCTTCGCAGAGCACAAGAATACAATTTAACATACGCATACAAAGTAAAATATTAAGAACATTACTTATTTTTTCACAATTAATGTATGTGTGTTAAATCACATTTTTAAAAGTTTCCAAAAAATCAGCAACAATTTGTGAAACGCTACAATATTTACTGCTACAATATTTGAAACATGGTTCCCTGCATGGAAACAGGGGATCGTTTACTTGAATCAATACTTCTATCAACTTCCATTTTATAGACATCAGTTCTTCGGGAGGGTAATAACTGGAAAATACCATTTATTTAAAAAAAACTCCACGTTAAAAATTTACTTTGTATTTCGATACCAACCCATTGTGTAATTTGAGCTTATTCCATAACTTTGTATCACATTGCTTCAATAGAAACAACGATGTAAATACAGAACCAGCTGCTAACATTGAAGGCAATACTCGAACAAAGTAACTATCCAATAGCGAACAATCTACCAAATAATGACTGCATTGTGAAACGATCTGTAAATGAATAAAATAATTTTGTACTATATCAAAGTCTTTATTTTTCAGTCATTTCGTTGTACTTACATCAGCGTTATTTAATTCTAATTTTAAAATATAATAATGAATAAAGACACTAATATCTACACAATTCACATCGCATTTGTTCGCTTTGAAAACTTGTCTTTCCATCTTAGCCAACTCCTCACATTTATAAGCGCCCCCAGTTTGACTTACTAACCAGGCTGCCTGCAAGATGATAATTATCAGTGCCTATTCAGTATAAAATAAATAGTGTTAAATACTTCTTTATAATCGGTTGCATGAAATTTAAGAGATATCCAAAAAGCTGCTAATGCAACAAGCTGTAGTTGATCAAGAGGAATTTTCATTTTATCTATAGCCATGTCCATCAGTCTTACTGCAGTGTACACTAAAACGTGTTCAGTCTTCATATACGTCTGAAAATTACATTTTTTTTAATAAAGTGATAAAACAAATAAAATGATTATTGATTAAACGTACTTGTAACTTTAATAACCAGTTGATAACTATTGATCTGTTCATTTCAGTTATGACATATTTCTTCAAAAAGCTATCGGAGAGACGATATTTATATTGTTTTTGTAGAAGGTTCTTCACAATATCTTCGAGATGTGCAGAAGAATATAAAACCGAGTGAAAAACTAAAAAAAATACCTATAATAATGAGTTATTCAATATTTTATCAATTTTTATATTTACCGTAGTTTTCTCGGGGATCTAGGTATACTGCACCAGGAATAACATAACTGAGGTTTTTATTAGCTCTTTCGTCAGTTAAACAAGATTTCGCTATAGAGGTGGATGCTAATTTGTTTTTGTTTATTTCTTTAGAGTCGACGTTAAATATTAAATTCAAATTTTCCTCTAGCTTTTCAGCTGTGTATGAAGATTTTGATTTGGTGGTTTTTCTCAATTGCTTTATGTCCTGTAAACGTAGAGGATCCGGCATTACACCGTTTATGGGGGTATACGGTTCTGTACGAGTCGGTGATGATACTTTGCAGTCATCGCTTAAAATTGAAAAGAAATCTTCGTCGAATACACAACTTTCCAAGAGTGAATCCTCAACTAATCTCCCACTGTCCCCTCTTTGAAAATTCAAGTAATTACAATTAGCCTTGGCTATTTCTTCTTTGTGAGGTGGCGATATTGCAGCATCCGATAAAATGTGAACATTTCCAAATCTCACAGTTTTTTGTCCTTTACAAACATCCGCCACCCTAACGTTTAACACCTGAAGAGGTAGCCTTTTTGAAGTAGATCTGTTGGATGTAGTGATTTTTGAGTTATTCTTTGCCACAGCACCTTTGCCGCAAGGAATATTTTCTTTTCCTTCATATTTCGCCTGTGGCACTAATATATCCTTATTCGTAGATCCCGTGTTTAACTTCAAACTCAGTTTATTTTTGAAATGTTTGCTGGATTTCTCCATTTGGAATTACTTCACTTATACCACCAATATCAATCGACTATGATATTTTTACCAATTATTGTGACAATATCATTATGCTAATTCGATGTTGCCGTCAGTTAGGAACAGCATGCATTCAAAATCATTATTTTCCTTTGTATTACATATATCAATTTAAAAAAGATATAATATGATTTTATTTTGTGTTACGGAAAACTATATTTGGATATAAGAAAAATTATATTAAATAGAATTATTAGAATTTTGATAATAGGACTGAATTGTATACCTTTCTTAAATTATTTTTAAAATCCATGTTTACTTGATTTGATTTGACCAGCGTTATAGCTCAGGGGATAAGACGCGTGGCTACAAATACTGTGGTCATGGGATCAAATCCTGCTCCAGTCAAAAAATATTAAATTCATTTGATCGATTATTACGACTGGGAGATGGAGAATAATATTAATAAAATCGAGATCGATCGTCTTGATCTAGGTTTACTCTGATTTCCTGTTATGTAAGGTAAATACTGACTATTAAGTCGGTGAGCTGTGTAAGTAGTAATAGTTAAGATCACCGATAGAAAATTAATTAACACGTTATGTCTAAAAAAAACAAAATTTGTAAAAATGTTCTCAAAAAGCCCCTCGAGGTGTAAATCAATATTTCCGGGATTGAAAGGTAAATACTGAGGCGATTATTAAGTCGGGCAGAGGTGCTATGTCGGTGACCTGTGTTACTAGTAATAGTTAAGATCATTGACAGAAAATTAACACGTTGTTATGTATAATAAAACCTTTTCAAAAATACCGATGACGATGTCGTAACTCATCCAGTGTGCTACGATAATATCGTAGCAGAGAAGACTCGGCGAAAACGTTTGTATTATATTTTCCTCGTATCAATTAATCATTATAAAGCTGTATTGGTAGTCATTATGGTGGATTATTCTAAATAATCTAATACTACTTTTTATATTTTTTTTATAATTATGTTTATTTGGGATATACCGTCGTAATAACTCTTAAAATATATGAAAACAAATTTTTGATAATAAATGTCTCATTTTTATGAGTGCAGCGATCATTTTCTTAATAATTTTTCTCATTAATGTAATATTTTGAATGAGTTGCGCGGTAAATAAAAAGGTGAGGTCTGAGATTAGTAAGTTGTTAGCCTGGCAGCGAGATGGCAGTGAAGTGCAGGAGGATGTTTCGAGTAGCAGCTAGTAACTAGTCAGTAAGTCACTAGCTGCTAGTTGCTCTGACCACTGACAGTGTTTGAGTCTGACGGCCGACACTAGTAGTGCAGCGCAGCACGGCGCAGGACAGCGCAGACAGCGCAGCGCAGCACAGCACAGGTCCATGCCATGGCCGGCTATGGCTCCTCCTCGCTGGACTCCGCTGTCCCCGGCCCGAGCACCAGCACCAGTACCAGTATCAGCGCCAGCATCAGTGCCAGCAACAGCACCAGCAACACCATCACCACCAACAGCGGCCCCAGCACCAGCTCATGCAGCCTGTCCCTGTCGGCCAGTGTGTCCCTGTCCCCGCCCCCTGTCAGTGTGTCCCTGTCTCCGCCCCCTGTCAGTGTAGCTCCTCAGAGCCCCCGACTGCTGCACCACCCTGGTCTGCACGTGCTGCTGGCAGTGCAAGGCCGCTCCGTGCTGGTGCTGGACCCTGGAACAGCGACTCTGCTGCACCGGACCACCCTGGACGGTAACACCACCACACACAATACTCCACCACATTGCACCTAACCTAACACTGTAGTCCTTAAGCCACTCCCCTCACTGGACATTTACTAACCTATCGCCTATAATCATTATTTCGCTGCCTAATTGCGTTTTTATTTTTACTTTGTAATAATTCACCAGAAAAAATATAAACAAATAATAATTCCCATCACTATTCTTGTTTTGTACAACACGCAAATTTTTTTGAAATCGCATTATTAAATTATACCAATAAGTATTTATTATACACATTTTACCTAGAATCATCATCACCATCAGTATGGTATAGTTTTAATTAAATTTTATTTTTAAAATGTAACCCCTTTTTTATTATTTGTGTTCCTTACTGTTATATTATCTTGGATTTTAATCTGTATCCACCTGCTTGCTCGTGGTGAGTGATTCATCTTAAAGACGTAACAAATTAATTGGTCTTACTTATTAGATTGATGATAGTACATACTAATTCCCTTGATTTTGTATATCAGATGTGGAGTAAGTTAAATAGATAAATATAGTTCGATACTAGTTAATATCTGAACCAGTCTCCAGATCGTACAAGGCAAATACTCCCACAGTACCGTCAACCTTTTTTTTCTGTGATATTTGCCCATTCCAGTTCTATTGCATAGCTTTGATGTTTTAACAATAATTTTTACTAACTACTAACTTCAATTCTTTTTCAGGCGAACCAGACGACTTTGTGAATCTCCAATATTTACCAGGATGTAATAGAATTGTGTGTTGGGATAATAAGAGCATAGGGGTCCGTTCCGACCACAATGGAGTGTTACTCCTTGAAACTATTCTCCAACAGCCATTGGATAATACATGTTCAGAAAAAGTAGTCAAGATAGAAATGTTCTTATCTGAGGTACGATTTATAGCTAAATAACTTTTTTTAAACTTAGCAGATACATTTTATAGTAAATATTTCATATTTCTAGGCTATACTGCTCTACCAATGTATGGAAAGTTTAGATATGGCATCTGTAAATTGCTCCAGAGAAGTTATGAAAGCGTTACAAGATGCCATAGATGAAGCTAACCGATTGCCAAAGAAAGGAATTAAAGCTCAAAAGGTGTGTGCATTTAACACAATTCCTTTTGTCAGTATTTTAATCTTTAGTTGTTAATTAAATTCTTTTTTTTTTTTTTTTAGTGGTGTACAGTCACTCTTGAACTTCCTCATTTGTCCATCAAATTAGTTGCCAGCACTGTTGTATCAGAATTGAAAAAACAAAAGCGATCTGTACCAGCTTTAGCGATTGCTGCTGCACTCAATCAAAGGATAACAGATTTGATGCCACCTAATTTTTATATGTCAAATTCGGCACACGATAAAGCATTGATGTTTTCTGAGGCAGCACGACGAGAAACATTCAAAACATGGCCACATATGGATTACAAGTATGTTATATTTACAGCTGCTATGATAAAATACATAATTATTTTATATTGTGATTACATGTATAAATTATTATAATTTTAGGTGGGCTCTACCAACTCAGCTGGCACAGGCAGGCTTTTATCACAATCCTACCACAAATGGAGGAGATCGAGCCATGTGTTTCACCTGTTTTGTATGCCTTGTATCTTGGGAGCGAATGGATGAACCCTGGAGTGAGCATGAAAGACATTCTCCTAACTGCCCTTTAGTGAAAGGAGATTATACGCATAATGTCCCACTTTCTGTGAGAATCCTTTTTATTCCACTACGAATATTTGTATGAGAACAATAATTAATATGCTCTTATTATTTAGATTACAAATGCTACTTGCCCAGCATATAATCAACCTGAAATCTCAGTAATTTCCAAGGGGAATTCAACTGATATATTTGTTACTGGCTCGGAAAATGGAAAAGTGTCTATTTGGAATGTAGATTGTAAAATAAAATTGAAACAAAGCTTTACTATTTCAGCATGTGATCCAGCTTTGCAAAATGCAATGTATGGGCCATATTCTAATTTACGTAAAGCTTGGACGGAAAGCGCTGAAGATAATACTGGTAAATATTTTTCATTCATTTAATACAAAAAATTACAAATTTTCATAACAATTTTTTTTTTTAGATAATTCACTAGTATTAACTTCTATAGCTGTGGTTGGACAATGCCAAAACAAAGTTCAATCTTCGAATAAACCTCAAACACCTCAAGCTGATTACGAAAGTGTTCCAACAAATTATCACTGTCGAACTCGGCCGTCAATTGTTTGTGGTGTTAAAGTGAAAATACCAAACAGTCCTACAAACTCAACTAATAAAATCTGGTGTAATAGTAATGAACAAACAACCTCTAAAGATAATGAAACTTTTAGTGCAAAAGTGAAAGCTATGAATGACCAAAATCAAGCCATAAGTAGTTATGGTTCTAAATCAAACTGTTACCTTATCGTGTGTGATTTTCAAGGACAGTGTGCTCAAACTGTGTCACCATTAATAAATGGATCTGATGATTTGTCCAAGAATGTTGTGAGCAAATCTGGAGGCAGCAAAAAATGTCCCAGAGTAGATAATCCCAATTGTAGAGTGAATAATGACGATGACCTGATAAATGACAAAATTTATAAACTAATGTGTTTTGATGGAACTCCAGTGATTTCTCCTTCTGATCTTGGTTTTGTGAACTTAAATGATGATAATATGACCCTTATAGACTTTAAGAAGAGCTTTGTTGCAGCAAAGAAACTACAAAATTATGAACCGGAAATGAGTATTGATAAACTGGGAAACAGTGATCCTTACCATGTTTTAGCAATGAACTTGCCTTTGCCCACTTTAGCATCTTTCTCAATGAATCCTAATCAAGAACAAGATTCCAGTGCTGATAGTTTTATAATGCCTTCTGTTGACAAAAATATCGCAATGTCAGAAGTAATCAAAATATCTGATGAAGTAGATGCTGCCATGAATAATATAAATTCATCCCACATGCATATACAAAATTTACCGATAAGTAGCATATCTGAATTTTTATATGAGTACAAAGACAGTGGAATAAAAATGAAAGTGCCATTAAACAATCCATCTCCCAAAGCTGTCACTGACAAAAGTACTAATTCCTTTGATGGAGAATCATCTCAACCAGAGGAAACTGACGACATTGCTTGCACCGTCATTCAGTGCTTACCATTTCCAAACTCTTCATGTGGTAGAAGTGATTTAACTATTTCTGACATCATTCCAACAAATCGTGGTGAACATCTGATTGTAGTTCTCTCAAGTGAACCAGAACAAATCGAAAATCCAGATGAACCCAATGGCTACGATGATAAAATGGACATAGATTGTGATGATATTATGAATGTAGATTCAAGTAGCCAATCACAACCCTCAGCTTCGGGAATATCATACATAGTGTTATGTTCTTTGAAATTTGATTCTGAGGTTACATTAATCAATGAAATACCAGAGTGCATTAAAGAGCTCACATCTGAAGAAACTCCCAAAGACATATGTCTTCTTCCTGATTCTGAATCGAATGCATATCCTCTTGGTTTAGCTGCAATTGTTACAAGAGATGGAAATTTACGCTTGTACAATATTAAAACTCTTACATCAACTGCCGAAGCATCACTGCCATCTTCAAAATTTGTATCTGTGACATATTGCTCTAATTTAGAAAAAATCTGTGCTTCAAGTAATGATGGAGTATTATATTTCTATTCTTTACAATTAATTGAAGATGACCTTGGATCTACTGATGGAAAAACTGATAAAGATTTATTCACGCATGAATCACAACCATCATATGAAACTATGGATGAGTCACCGAGTCAGAATGCACTAAATCTAATTCCGTACAAATCGCATCTAGACAAAACTGATCTAGAAAACTTAACTCAACTTGCAAGCATCATCGGCAAAGACGACAATGTAGTTGCTTATAGTGCAGTTGTCCCAAGTTGTTGGTGTGAATTATTACCGACACAAAGACCTAGAACTGACAGTGAATATGTTAACAGAACTTGGAGACTTCAAAATACTGCTACCACCTGGGATGAACATATTTTGGAATTGACATTGCCTTGGAGTTTAACAATCGCTCATGTTGAATTGAAATTCAGTCTTCTTTCACCGTGTCCTTCCCCGCCCAACATTGAAGTTACACTTTTAAAACAAAATCCTCAAAGCTTAGGTGCCAAAAAATGTTCTATTTCATCAACGAGTAAAATAGACGATCGTGTTGATTTTAATCTAATGGATATAGAACCGAAGGGATCGATCGAAAATCCTGTGCGTAGCCAGAAATATTTGGATGCAAACCATACTGAAATACTTGCAGGTCCCATCCCTCTAGCTCAATGTTTAGACTTGACAATGCAAGGAGGAAGTGTAACACTCACAAGTCCAAAGTTATATAGAGCAAGAGGAAGAACTTTATTATTGCATATAAAGACACTTTTAAATAATAGTTCTAAAGAGACTGGAAAGATTCCAACAAAGAAACACAAACCGTCTGAATCTCAAGACATCATTTTTACCATCCCGGGCTCGACTGTTGAACGATTTGCTATGCCTTCAGCAACAAAAAAGGTAGAATCCTATATCGGCTGTGATTGGCTTCATGAAATATCTGTCACAGTTCGTAGCAACAAACATTCTGAAATTCCAAATGAACGTCTTCAAAGAATTGCTATGTTAGAAAATAACAATTTCTTGACAAATCTCATAAAAATTGCTATTGATGGCTCTGACAAAGAATCACAATGTATGGCTCTAGATTTGCTTATATGGTGCGTCTCTATCAGACTGACCAGATTCCGAAATCCCAAAGAAGATCTCACTGAAGAAAAAAATGAATTTGAAAATATCGACCCAGACATCGAGTCAAATGATTCCAGAGGCAAAAGTTCAGAAACAGATGCTGATCCGCAGCAGATTGAATGTGTTAAAATTTTGAAAGACCACGTGAGTGCGTTGATTAAAAATTGTATTTTACTAGCCAAACGAAACATAGCCAAAAAATGTGTGAGACTCATTTTATTATGCAGCGAGTGAGTATTATTATAAAATATATAGTGTTTCTGTTATGATGATTGTTGATTATTTTTTTAGGGGAGCTAAGAACATACAGGATGAGATTTCATATGAGTTTGAAGTTGTCATATTAGATAGCATCAAAACATGTTTACCTTTAGTAGGTGTTGTAGAATCTGCTGGATCATTACGTTGGTTGGCCAAACTCACTATGAGAATATTACCACTTGATGAAAAACTATATTGTGCCACAACATGTGTTAACATACTGAAAGATATCGCAGATTTAATGCAACATCGGTTAAATCCATACCATCAGTTACTTCAAACAAGGTAATTCACACTTAGTTTTTTTATATTTTGTGTTGTTAGAAATTGTAATAATATTTTTCTGTATTGCAGATTTGGTTTATATGGCCTACCTATGGAACCAACCCTTTTTAATATTGATTCTCCCATAATTGGAAAAACATCTTCCATTTTTAATGTTTCTGAAGGTCTTGGTTATAATACTGGCCCTACAACTCCTCCGACAGATGTTGATTTGAGAGATCTTTATAATTATAATGGTAATTTTTCAACATCTTATGTTTTGATACATTTTTTAATATTTGTAATTTTACAGGAACTATGTTAGGTGAGAAAAATTCTTCCAATTGGTGGTCTAATGAAGAATCTGGCGGACTGAATGTGGTGGGTCTCAGTGAAGTTATGCCATTAAGATATGTTTGTCATAGTGCTTCAGTTGGAACAAAAATTGAAAATCCACCCCGAAACAGTGTAGTAAACTCTCCTGGCACTGAATCATTATTCGTAAGAGTAATCACTATATTTTGATATTGGTTGAGATATTTATTTTATCAAATTTTAGGATTCTAATACTGTAACTAATATACCATGGCAGCAAATAGTGCAACAACCTCTTCAACAACATTTAGTTGTTCAAAAAATGCATTCAGGAGCGAGAAATTTCGTGATACTTGATTTCTGTTATCCAATCCGGTTGACTGATATTGTAAATAACACAACTAAGTCTTATTATTGTTGAAGAATTCTCTTAATAATTAAAGAATGTTTTATAGATAATACCAGCTTGTCCTGAACTTATAACACTGAGTGTAGATGTTTGGCTTAAAAGTGAAGATCAAGATAATGTGAGGCTTGTTCTGGCTCCAGACATCTGTATGAAAAATTTAATAATGACAGATATTCAGCCTACCCCTCTTTGTAGATATCTTAAGGTATTTTAATACATTTAAAAAGAGTGCCAATCTGTCTTCGTTGTAATAATAATGATTATAATAGATTACAGCCATTGGAAAGTATAACATTGCTACATCAAAATGCAAAATTCCTCTCGGATGGTATTACGGACATATAGATTCTTCAGCCATTGACTCTGTAGATTCTAATTTAAATGTTTTAACATCTTTACATCAAGATATCACGTGCAGATTTAGGTTTGTCTATATATTATTAGAAAATATCCCACCAAACCAATTATAAATGTATCATTATCGATTTTAGACTTGCTGCTGGAAAACTTACTGATTCATTAGAGACTTACATTGATTTGTCGGGCGGCAATACTGCTCATATGACTGCTTATATTGAACAAAGTTCAGACACTGATCCAAAAGTGTATACTTCTTATCAAGTATGACTTCAACTTACACAAATATTTTTTTTGCATATATATACTGACTTATTGTGATATTTCAATATAGGAATGCTTAGATCTACAGCAGCAAATTAATACTGTTGAATGTATTATAAACAGATTGAAAAGTACCAGTGCTCAAACTAAAATTCCTATGAAAGAAACACCTGCTGGGTTGCTAAAATCAGCAAACACTGATAAATTAAGAAATATTGCACAAGAACTTACTAATATACTTCTCTACTTTTGTTTTGAGTGCAACTCTTCAGAGGTAATATACATATTTCATACAATATTGTATAACATTAACTTATAATGTGTCTTTCTTTATTTAGCCAATGAATTTAAGTGTGAGTACCACAGCCTGTACACAAATCACCAAATGGTTGATTGTAGCAGGTGGAGCTGGTGGTCCTCGACTCCAATCAGGTTTAGCTAGCATACTTACAAAGCTATGTGGCATGCAAACATGGTGGGGCTCTTTTATATCTGATACGTTAGTTCAATTGTATAGTCCAACAAATACACAGGTCTTTCCTCAAGACAGGTAATTTATAATTTGTTGATTATTTTATTATTTGATAAAAAAAATCTTGATTGTATTTTTTTCTGTAGAGTGATGATTCTACTTATTTATATGGGCCGCAAGAGTATGCTCGCTTGTGAAACACAAGCAACTGGTGTTGTAGAATGTGTAGCCAATTTTATTTCTCGTCTATTACCAGTACCTTCGTGTGAATTTTCATCATCTTCAAACCCATATGAACCTATCTGGCAAAAGACAGATATGGGCTTGCTGAGTTGGCTACTTATTTTTCTATCAGCATGTTTGGATACAGCTCAGCCAAAAGACAACAGTATGTGTAACCCTTGTGTATTTGAAACTTTCCCTCATAAGTATTCTGCAACAATGTTTTTCACTCTGATCTACAGGTAATTCATGGTCACGTTGGGACTTTTTATCTGGAGGAAATAGTTCGCTATCAAATAATCTCGGTTCGAATTTATCAAACAACGCACGTACCTCTTGTAGCGGTTTCTCAAAATATGGACGAAGAAAATTGAGTCGAAAACTGGTAACTTCAAAACTGGAAGAATTAGAAGCTATACGAAAAGTGCAGGTATGAAATAAAAACTATTTTTCTCCGACCAATTTATTAAGTAGTATAAAATGAATGACCACCAAAAAATTCGTCTCAAAAATACATTTTCAATATAGAACAAATAATCTGTCGATTTTAAAACACTAGTGAGAAAATCATACATTTTTTCAAGAAACTACAACAATATGTCTTTTTACAAAATAGGCTTTATCCACATTGTCGAGTCAAGCTGCCGTGTCAACACCTCAAGCAAATTCATCTAAACAACATGCTACATTCAAGCCTATAGACAATACACTCTTTGTTTCGTCTTTGAAACCACAATTTATAAAGGTGAAAATTAATTACATATACATATTTTTATCTCGCTAGCAAACTACATGTATATATTGTTGTATCACTCTTCCCAACACTAAGGACATTAGCGAGAGCTAGATAACAACTGTTATTTTCAATGGCGTACAGTAATTGGCAAAAATGTTATTTCTTCTATTCTTTAATGCATATGCCTCTAATTGACACTCGGCTTTATTATATTACTCAAAATATATTTATGTATAGTGTTTTGATTATACTAATTAAATTGATTTTAGTATTTTGAGGATTATCTACAAAACAAATTCACAAGAACTAAAAGACTATTGAGTCATTTAACACCATCAGCATCTACAAGCTATCAAGGATCTTCTGCCGCCGTCGAAACTGAAACAACTGCTATCTGTGTGAAATTTTCAGGGCTTATATCGCATTCTTTGGCTCTTGAACTATCGAGTGGATTAATAAGGCTCATATTGTCGATGGACTTTACATCCAACATCGATCTGTTATTGCTATCTTGCAAGGTAACTATAATTTTATTATTTCAAATACACATTTGGCAAACAAAGATTCTTTCAAGGTTTTTGCAAGATTTGTAATAAATGTGTATTTAGCTTTTAAAATTAATGTTTGTAGTTCAAATAGGACATGAGCAAATGAATTTTTATACATATTTATTTGGCTTATTTCAAATGGTGCATTACAGAAATATTATAATACATGCAATTTTAGTTACTGAATTATTAATTAAATTACAGAGAATTATAACCATTCTGTGTTATTTTTTAGGTCATTGGAAGACTAAATAATATTCGCAAAGGTCTGGAAAATATTGTTACAGAAAAAGAAGTACTTGGTCTAATGCGTGCGGCTTGCTCAAATGCACCTTGGCAACAACACACTCTTTTGAGTTTACTCCAAGTTAGTATTTTATAATAAATTATTACATATTCTTTGAATGGAATTGAAAATTTTAATTTAATCGCAGGATTTACTGGAATATGGACGTCCCAATAATTTAACAAGTGGTTTCGTAGACACACTTTCAGAAAGCTGTCAGCGTCAAAGATCAATGTCAGAATCGGACGCCAATGATATTCTTGTTTTAGATACACCCTCTGCTAGTCATACTTCTAAACCAGAATCTCACAGTATGAATACTTCTTTTAAAAATCTTACTCACCTCATACGTTCAATTAATAGTATGCATTATCTCTGCTCACCAGTGCCTTCCGTGCCAGCAGAATATCATCTTCCATCATTAATTGAATCGGACGATTCTGACATGGAAGAATTATTAGAAGCTCAACAAAAAGGTTGGAAGTATCTTCTCACTAAAGTTCCTCCCAAAACGTTTAATGATTTACCAAATGGGTGAGTTAAATTTGAAATTTGAAGAATTTCAACAAACACAAAATTAATAAATCATTCTTTTTTTTAGTAATTCAATTGCGATTGATTCTCGGCTTGATTCTGGTATCGACATGGCTGGTGAACTACTTATTAGACATTTAACATTAATAGGGACAGGATCACTTGCTGCAGCTATCAATTCATCTCCTACAATCAGTAGAACATCTCAGTCTCTAAAAACCTTTTCTCATAGGTCTCCAAATGCTTGGACAAATTTATTGAATTCAGTGTCGAACTCTTTCAATTTACTTTTTATTGAATTGGATTCACAAGTATGTTTTATATGTTTAACATATTATAGTTGATAGTAATATAATAATTAATTTAATTTTAGAATGACAGTGAATACTTGGAAAAGATTTTACAATTATGGGTAACCCTAAATGGATGTTCATGGGATTCTTCTTCAATGAGTGCTTTGACTGAGACAACACCCAAAGTTGAATTTTCCCCTGAAGCTGTAACTTCACTTATAAATGCTCTCAGCCAGTATGTATTTCTTATTACTTAAGTAATATTGTGAAATATGAATATCATTTTTATTTTTAGGCATCACCAAATTTCACTCCGAACATGGATCCTCGGGTTCCAATGCTTATACTTAATTTCTACTACCTTTGTGATCAATAATGTATGGTTCCCTACAAGGCATTCGATTTTATAATAAGTTATGTATTCATTATTTTTTATTTCTTCAGAATAATATGATCCAAGAATCTATGGCATCTGTAATTATTAGGAAGAAAGAGTTTTCAGATATGTTGGTCAAGTTCTTGTCGTCAAATCTCACTACTGATATCTCCGACTGTTCCGTATACCCCTATGTAAGTATTGATTTTTATATTGATCACAGAATAATTTTCAACCTCATTCAAACACATTGTTATTTTAGGTTGGGCCACTAGCTTGTACGGCATTCAACTTTTTACTAGAAAGAATAATACAGCGTGCTCCAGATGCGGCTCGTGGCTCGTTAATGTCTGTATTGCTTCAACTGACCGGTCGATTGGGACCTCTTTATTTCAAAATAGGTCCTCTCGATGCTCAGCTACAACTTGTTAACATTGTATCACAAAATCCTAGCCAATATGGACCTGGTCATTTATTAGAAGCAATGAGCCTGATTGAAAATATTGGTAAAATTTCTACTATGTTGACATGAAATTTTTTTTATTAACTCAAATTTTTTTTTGTAGCAATGTTAATACATTCAGGGTGTATTTGGTCTAGAAGTAAAATGACTCTATTCCCCAACAGTTTGAATCTTGGTTGTTCACACAATTCATATACATTGGGTGGATTCTTCTCTGAGGTTCTCGGTAACAACTCTGAAGGTTCCAAGAAAGAAAAGCTAGCTTCGCAAAAAGATATCTTTGTATCATTATTGCTATTTGCTAAAGCTCTTATTACAATACCACTTAATATTGAGGTAATGTTTATTAAAACTATATATGATCAAAGAAATACTCAATTAATACTTTTTCATTCGTAAAAGGATACAAACGAATCTCTCCCTGACGAATGGCAGACTGATGAGTGTAAAGCATCTCAACAATATGCTTTTATGGAAAATATGGTTACAGGAAATGTAAATACTGCTAAACCTGTATGTTTAGCAGATACAGGTATATAAAAGTGTATTTTAACATTAATTAAATTTATTCATATATTTTTTAAATTTTTATTTCAGTTTTGCAACATTACCCAACGGTTAAAAGATTATTTAATACAATATCGTCTGCATCACTCTCAATGAATTTATTATATTCAAATCGTATGTATTTCGAAGTACATATATAATTTATGATTTTAATTAACATATTAATGTGGTTTGATAATTTATAGATACGAATGAAGAATCTATTGATGATATACAGATAGGAGACGCCATTTTGAAATTCGTCATGACATTAGCTGAAAAAGCCACTCACCCAAAACTCATCTTATCCCCACTGCTAGAATTTCTCGGTAAGAATCTTTGTTGATAAAAAAAAAACATTTTATAAATCTGAATTTATTATTTTTAGACAATACCAAAAATTCCAATCATATTAAATTATCAAAACCTCTCGTTTGGTTTATGATGAACTGCTTAGAAATACCAGAATCTTTAGAAACTTTTGTGTCGCTTGGAGGAATAGAGATTGTGTGTTCTCGATTAGTATCTTGTCATCAATCTCAGCTCAGTTCTAGACCTGGTCTCATTTCATCTTTGATGAACCATTTTAAGCCACTCACACAAATAATTAATATGTCTACTGTCGTCAACAATACTTCTGACAAAGCCCACCAGGCTAATATGGAAATGTCTCAGGGCCTAGTCAATTTTGGACCCCTATGTGAGTATATGTAACTGTTTTATTATTATTTTTATTCTCTGTTTGAGTTTATTGAAGAAAACAATGAATTGATTACATTTTTTTTCTATTCAGGTGCAATTAGTTGTAGTAATCCTACTGTGCAATCTGCCGATGTTTTATTGAGAGTTTATAATAATATTAACAATAGTAGCACAGCACAACATAGACGTGCTCGGTCGGCTTCGTGGGTTCATCATTTTAATACAGGGGAAAATTGGGTAAATCTACACATTGAATTACCTCATTGCATTCTACTTCATGAAGTACATCTGCAGCCGCATCATGCAACTCTCTCCAGTAAGTTTCCTACTATAAAATATGAATGTATATTTCTCTTCAAAAATAATTCTTGTAATATCTATATTGTAGCTTGCCCAAGTGCAGTAGCCATCGAAGTTATAACTGCGGGTTGTGTTATGACGCCTTTGGGATTACCTCAACCAACTGCAGGCATGAATTATATAAAACTAAAATTATCTAATCCATTGGTTGTTACGGCAGTACTTGTAAGTAAATTAATGTTTAGATGAATAAGTTGAAGATTTACCAATGTAACATAAAATAATTATATACTTTTAGATACGTCTATATAAACCGAAAGATAGTGTTAATATGGGATTATTAAATATCCGTGTCATGGGTAAAACTGCCTTTGGATTTCCCGTAGCATCATTAAAAGAAGAAGAAAAAATAGCAAATACCAGGTAGTAAAAAACATTTTCAATTTAATATGGCATCTTATCTTGATGTTCTTATTGCATTATTTTTTTCTAGTATTGGTTGGTCTAGAATACTTGCTGCTTGTATCTGTGGATCAACACCCACACATTCAGAAGCCAGGTTGAAAGCTGCAAATGTGAATGGATTACCAGAAGCTATTGTCGGTTTACTATTGGCAGCTTCAGCTGCTTATTCACCACCGATCAATATTCTTTTGACTATGGGTTTTGAAGGTCAAACTTCGATAAAAATCCTTAAACTAATTCTGCAAAATGCTCATGTTCCTGCACATTATGGTACATATGCATATTTTTTTTATGATTTTACTTTCGTACATTTATCGTACGTACATACATTGTATTTTCAATTCATCCATAACGCTAAGTAATGAAATATTTTAGGCTACAATTATACATCACACTTACCGGAAACGAATACAATGGATGTTGTCTCTGACATTCTTTACCAAATGTGCACAGTACAAGATGAATTTGCAGAAAGTAGGTTAATCACTTTCATGAACTGGTTAAAAGAGTGTGGAGAATCCTGTATCAAAAATCAACAGCAAACAAATCAAAATCCCATGAGAAATATCAAAATAGCACCGACATATATAAGCAGTGCTTATATTCAATGTTTTGCATCAATTTTGTGGTTCTTAAAAAAGACTAATACTTCCTTTAATCTCCGCACATTGGGATTCAAAGAAATATTTGACGTTATTCTACAGTGGATCACATTTTTGGATGGATATTCTCAAATTAAAAAATCATTAGATGCTGGTAATTTTTCGTTAATCTTTTTTTCTTTAACACATACATATAAAACTAAATTGATTTTTGTTTCAGTGCTTTGTTCTATATGTAGTATATGTCCAGAATTATTTACCGAGTTACTCCACACAATGGATGTTCTTACGGATAACTTGTCACTCGGAATTACAGAAGCTTCAATATCGGACGATAGGTTCATTAAAAAATATATTATGTTAAATATTAAGTGATTACATTTAAATTCACTATCTAAAATTAATTTACAGTAAAGATTTTGAATCGAGAGAAGCCATGACAGATGATATCAAGTGTGAAATGAAAACTGTATTGATACCTACATCATTGGAAAATCTCAGAATAAATTTATCACAATTAACCACAATAACAGCAGCAGCCATGTCTACAAATTGTACTAAAATACTAATGTCATCCAAGTTACCACATCATATATCTGAAGCAATTAGATGTGAGTTTTTTTTATATAATATGTCAAGAATTTTATATAACAGGTGAATTTTTCTTTAGGCTTCTGTGTAAATTGGGAAAGTCAACTTGAATCGGCAGATTCCCATTCGACTGATTCTTCAAAAACCCGTCACTCTGTCTCGAGCTATGGATATTGGGGTAAATCATAATATTCTTATCTAAGGTTTGTGTTCACCTAAAATTTACTTTATTTATTTTACAGCAAACACACTAATTTGTTTGGAAATGATGCCAGTTTTAATAGAAAGACTTTCTTACTTATGTATGGATCCATTTATAAAAACATGGCTAGGTACTCCAGATGGCTCATGTTTTTGGACACCTTTGTTACTTATGCTTTGTCTACCCGATGCAAAAATAAAAAAGTCAGTTAAATAATCAATTTAACCCATTGATTTAATATAATTTTAAATAATTGTTTTAATATTTATGAACACATTCTAGAAAATGGCTGAAAAATGAAAACTACATTCGGTTGGAAGAAAACACCATCAACTTTTTCAGCATCGTCATCAATAATCACTACCCAAATCAAGAGTTATTTTCTGCTACTTTGATTCACATTATCAACTGTCATCCTGATTTAGCTCCTGGTAATTATTTTCAAATGACAAATTGTCTTTATCAATTGTTTCAATTATACAATCTTTTATATGAATAGGTATTGGAATTCCCATAAATGGATTTACTAGGAGTCTCATATTAAAACTTCTTCTAAAAAGTGAACGAGTTAGTCTGGCTGTTCGCGTCGGCCATAAAAGAAATGCTAATGGTCAATACTCACTACCAAATATCAGTGTCAAACCAGCTCCGGGTACTCCCCCGCCTCCAAGACCCCTCTCTTGGCATCCATCTTTGCACGGCTGTGCATTGCTTTCATTACCACACAATACAAATGTGCTCTCACTAATGACGCAGCATCTTACTTTGAGTAAGTCAATTTGTACAAATATTTTGGCCAGTTTTTTCAAACAGTCAGCTACTTAACTGCTGAGTTTAGTGCTTTTCGTGGTAAAGAATGACATAACTGTTTGAAGAAACATGCCCTTTATTATTCACAAAAACTTTTTTTCATTTATATTCAAATTGATTTTCAAGGTGGTCCTGTATTCAACTCGAATGACCTGTCAACCAATTCTAAGAAAATCAACGTAAACCAAATCCCAGTTACCAGTGAAACAAATAAGCTTTTCAACATATCGTCTGCAGTAGAAGCATGGGAGCTAAGTGTAGCTGCAGCAAACACAGCAAAAGATAAGAGAACAAAAGATGCTAAAAATCTAGTGACGATGCTCGGTAACAATAAAAAGAAAAATGTCACGCAGAGCAGTTTAAACAAGAAAGATGAGCCATCTACATCATCGGGTCCATCTGCATCAGGAATAGGCTCTTGTTCTTCTAATGGTATTTTTTTCTTCTCGTATTTCATACATGAATTCTGAAGAGTTTTGCAAAATTAATTTATTTCAATTTTAGATCCTAACATGAGTAATATGAGAATATATGTAGAGAATTTAGAAGATATTGTGCCTCTCAGTACTACACTTGGAGTACTGTGTACTGCCGCACCACAAAAGTTTGGCCCAGGCTTAAATATTTCTATCATTCAATCATCACCCGATAGCGGTTAGTATAACATTATTTATTGTTTTCTTTTTTGTTATTTACTTATTTAAAAATTATTTTAGGTGAACCCGACGGCTCCAGAATATCACGTCTTTTGAATAATTTCAAAACAAGTACTACTCTTTTAAACATATTCGTTAATTCGGGTGGATTAGCTCTTCTGGCTCAACATTTACCACCTATCTGTCTTATACCACATCATTCTAATGCTTATGCCAGAGAAACAAATGGAAAAACTGACTGGGTGATATTAGATGAGATATATGAGGCAAGAAACATTCATAATAAATATTTTAATTTTTTTATTTTATTTTGTGTTTCCTTTTTAGGATGTGAACGAAGGAAGTAGCAATAGTACAAATGAAGAAGGGAGAAACTCAGTTCCGAATCATTCTTTGATAGCACTTTCTTACTTGTTGAAAATCCCGGGATATGCTGAAGCTCTACTTAAAGAAGGTCAAAAAGCAATATATCTACTACGACTGTTACTCGGTATCACTGATGATGGAGAAGGAAGTAAGCCTATATTCATATCTTGTAATATTTATTTAAATGTTCTGATATACAAATTTATCATTGATTTCAGAAGATATAATTTCATGCGGTGGGTCGAGTCTCGGGACATTGGCATTTAGAGTTCTAGAAACACTTTTAGAAAGTTCTCCTTTATCAACTGATGATGGAATATTATTACGTAGCACTCTTTTGAGAACAGGAACATTGAAAATGCTTTTGATGTGCTTGGCCATCTTTACACATCAAAAACCTGATTCAACTCCTTCTGAGGTATGTATCAATATTTTTAATTAAACATTTTTATGAAGAGTAAATTAAAAAAAAATTATTTATTTTAATAGACTACCAACCCCAACGGTAACGTTACAAAATCGAAAGATGAAGATGATGGAAAATTATATTGGGCTAAAGGTACAGGATTTGGAACTGGATCAGTTCAGCAATCTTGGAATGTTGAACAATCTCTCATGAGGCAAAAATCAGAAGAAGAACACATCACAATTTTGCTACAAGTAAATATTAATTTATTTACATGTGTATTTCTTATTTTGCTTTTCCGAAAAATTCACTTTTTTTTTAATGTGTAGGTTATTGCTTCATATATTCGTCCAAATGAAAAATGGCATATTGAAGATCAAAAGTATGTCACCGACATGAAATATGATCCAACACCGTCTACATCTGATTCAAAACAACAATCGCTCCCTACAGAATTGGCTGAAATGATTCAGAAAAGTGCCTTGCTACCGGCAATTTCTTCATATCTTCGAAATGATTCAGGTACAATATAAGTTTAGTTATTTCATTGAAAAATTTAATTAATTAATATTATTTTTAGTATTGGACATGTCCCGCCACATACGTCTTTATTTAGCTGTTATGAGAGTCGTGCGTGCCATAATGACTTCGGGTATCTTGTTCACTTATGAAAACGGAACGATCATATTACCACCTTCAATCGCCGTTATTCCACCACTTTTACATCAAATGAACACGACTATCGATACATATACAAATAAATTAACGTATGTTAAACACATTGTTTTTTAATAAACGTATTCTTAATTTTCTATATGAAATATTGTAAATTTACAGAATGAATAAAAAAACAGTATCGGATAAACCGGATGGAAATAAATTTGCTCCTAGCTCATTTGACATAACTGAGGATGATGAAGGACTACAAACTCTCACACTATTCATTCAGGTTTTTATTATTATAACTATATAAATATAAAACATATTCAAATAATCCATAAATTGTTTTTCAAAATCGCAGGCAACTTCTCAATTGATAAAAGCAAAATTAGGTATCAATGAAGATAATGCACCAAACACTGCTCTGTCACTTCCGGGGATTTCAACGGCACCTTCTTTGGCCTCACGAGAAGCCAAATACTTAGAAGTAATGAAAAAAATGCAATTCGGTGAGATTCATTAATCTTAGTTTGAATACAATGAATGCAAACTTCTAAATATTTCAATTTTTACAGAAACTTTTGAAATGATTGGAGAATGTCCTACCAATGGATATAAGTTCAATGTTTCTTATCATTTTGAATCAAATGTAAGAAGCGCTGGTGAACGATGCCATCCAGCTCGAATGAAAAGACTTGCTCAAGAAGCAGTCACATTATCAACAAGTTTACCATTATCTTATAGCAGTTCAGTCTTCGTAAGAACAGATCAAGATAGACTCGATGTTATGAAGGTCGGTTCAATAAATTACATATGGAAAGGTTGGAAAGTTCTCATTGATTAATTATCATTTAATTTGTATTTACAGGTCCTCATTACTGGTCCTTCCGATACTCCCTATGCAAACGGCTGCTTTGAACTCGATGTATACTTCCCCGTTGAATATCCAAACTCTCCGATGGCCATAAACTTAGAAACCACAGGTCGTCAGTCTGTTCGATTCAATCCTAATTTATATTTAGATGGAAAAGTATGTCTCTCAGTACTAAACACGTGGCATGGACGACCTGAAGAGCAATGGAATGCGCAAACTTCGAGTTTCTTACAAGTATTAGTATCCATACAGAGTTTAATATTGGTCCCTGAACCATACTTCAACGAACCTGGCTTCGAACGAAGTCGAGGAACTCCGGGCGGTACTAATCATAGCTTAGAATACAACTCTAATATATATCAAGCCTGCGTACGATGGGCAATGTTAGAACAACTACGGAATCCTACTACTTGCTTCAAACAAGTAAGCATTACATTGTTAATATTTAATTATACTTTTTAATAATCATTTATACTCTTTAGGTTATCCAAACTCACTTCTGGCTCAAGAGGGATGAGATATGTTCTGTGATCGAAGGATGGATTACAGAATTAGAAACACAAGCAGGTGACAAAAGGACACAGAAAAATATCTGCTTGAATGCAATAGCTCTCAAGGTATTAATTAATCAACATTTGTTTAAATAAAGATAATTATTCAAATTATTTTCAGCGACATTACAGCAGTCTCCGTATAGAGCTGGCTAAATTACCAGTGCCTCCTGGATTAGAAGATCTCGAAACTCCATTCAGCGCAGATGTCAAATTAAAAGATTCACCGACAACATCATCATCACCATTATCGGCAAATCTTCTACAACTGGAAGATACCATTTTATCACATGTAACGGACCAAGATATGGAAAAAATTGTATCTGAAGTTTGTGAATGAATCAACTACAATTTTTTGTTGATATATTGAATCACCCTCGATGCATTTATTTGAATACCCCTCCCGACTTTGAAATTCCATTTATCATGCATTACCAATTTTTTAGAAGCATTTTCAAACGTACGGTATAGGATTATTAACCCTTTTGATTATTTTTGTATTGATTTACACTTGAAAGAAAAATATGTTTCTTGAGAAAAAAAATACACAAAATGAGACAGAGGGATTCTCGATTTTCAATTCAAATAAAAACATCGCAGTATTTATATAAAAACAATCTCATCGGACAATTTAAACAAGGTATACAATGTGACTGAAAATTGTATTCATTATAACGGTGAGAATATACATAGTAATTGAATTGCGCATAATTCAACTGCAAATAAGTCAATATATAATAATTATAATGGAATAGCATATTCGATAATCCGAGTGAAAATTCTAAATTGACTTGGTGATAAGTCATTGTATAGTTTTTTCAATGTAAAAAATGTACATTTTACTAGTGTTACAAATGATATTTTAATAAATTATTTTTTGTTGTACACACATTGATATAAGGATCCTCTTGTGATATGTATGCTTGTTTTTACAATGAGCACTGTTACTTTGGCTTGTCATTTATGTATCTATGTATTATATTTATAATAAAATAAACTGTTCCTCTACATTCAATTTTAATTAGATTCGACTCATTTACCAAATCCTCCAAAATCACAATCTTTAATCCAAGCAACTTTTGTTCGAACATCAATACAAACCCTTATGTTTTTTGGCTTGCTAGTTAATATTTCAAAGTTGTTTATTATCTTACATGTTGCAGTGTTCCTTGTTGCCTTTGTAGTTGAGTTTAATCAACGCCTATTCATTCTATAAAGAAGGCGTTTGTTTAATATATTTTTCTGATGGTTAACGATTCATTAGTGTTCTGTTATAAAGAATATCGTATACTAGTCTCGATTCTAAAATTATTGTATGTGAATTTAAATTAATTTAGAAATTTGACTCATTTGGCAAACGATTGCTTATTCAACAAAAAATGAAATGCTTACATTAGAGGATATAATTTTAATTTTTAGATGTATTATAAATATTTAAGTTCAATATCTTTTATTGTCATAATGACCACTAGCATTTTTTATTTTCATTTGGCTCTCAGATTAGTACGAAAAATTCTTCTAATCGGAATCTTGGTGGATTTTGCCTAATGGTTGAAAACTATCAAATAAGTGTTTTTTTTAAATATTTGTAGATTAAATTACTGTTTTCATGAACAAATTCTCACATTTGGGAAGAGATTTCGAAGGAATGATGCTTTTATCGAAGATTTTCTTTGAATTGCAGGAAATTTGGTACAGGTACATATTGTGTAAAGCAATATTATCATCAGTTGTTCTTTTCCACCAAGATTTTATAAGCAATTTCATATAGCATCTACTTTTCTCATCATGTTTCAAGGTAGTAGAGGATAATTTAAATATTTTAATTATAGACAAGTCTTGTTTAATAGGATGATCATTAGTCGGTTATTCGATAAATAACTGAATGTAATCTTTAAAATGACTTAGGATTTAGGAATGATCTGGGAATTTGTATAGATGAGTTGTCTAGTAATATTAGAGATGACTAGCCATAAAATACCGGCATTTGGAGGGGAGGCGTCGTTTGGGTCACTTCCTGCGCAGTCTGTGTTCCGCCAGTTGTCGGTGTAGTCGCCGCTCGTCGCTGGAGTCACTGATTATTATTACAGTTACTGCTCTTCAAAGATGGTGCCGGTTAGTGTCAGCATAAGCATTCTGTATCCTGTATCCTGTATCCTGTATCCTGTGTTCAGTGTCACTAGTCACTATCACTATCAGTACTCTGTCACTGTCTCTTTATTGCGTTTTATGCGTCAGCGTCAGTCAAGTGTCATGGCGGCCATTCCTCTGCCGAGTCATGAACACAATATAGTACACTGTACTCTGCACTGACCACTGACCACTGACCACGCCCACTTACTCCTTCTCCATGACTCAGTGGAGACCTGTAGATGCTGTTATGTATTGTAATGTATCATTAATACGGTATGAATATGTTTTGATTTCAGCAAACCAAGGTTTTCGTGGGCAGCTTGCCTCCTGGCTCCAAGCCCGAAGAACTGAGGAGACTCTTCGAAAGATATGGCATCGTGACGGAGTGTGATGTCATGAACAGGTGTGGCTTCGTGCACATGGAGACTGAGGAGATGGCTTCTGACGCCATCAGACAACTCAACAACACCAACTTCAACGGAGGAGTCATCACGGTGGAGCGCGGCAGGATCAAGGAGAGGGGAGGCGGCGGGGGCGGGCCCAGGCAGGGGGGCGGCCGGGGAGACAGGGGACCGCAGAGGAACGGCATGGGAGGGATGCCTATGGGGATCAGGAACGGGATGGGAGGGGGGATGCCGCGCAGGCAGGGGGGCGGCGGGCCCATGAGGGGACCGCCCATGGGAGGGAACAGGGATGCCGGGGCGCCTTACATGAGGGACTCCAGGCCTATGGGGGGAGGACCCGGCGGGGACATGGGCGGCAGAGGACCCATGCCTATGAGGAACGGAGGCTTCGACCGCAACATGGATAGGAGGCCGGGCGGGGGATATCCTGACAACAGGATGGGCTTCGGCAGTGAAGACAGGAGGGGCTACGGCATGATGGCCAGCAACGGCATGGGAGGAAACTTCGGAGGCAACGGCAACATGTTCGAGGACAGGAGAGGAGGAGGATTCCAGGGTGACGACAGGCGCGGTGGCATGTTCCCAGATGATAGGAGAGGTGGCGGCGGAGGAATGTTCCCCGATGACCGACAGAACATGATGATGGACAGGAGAGGAGGCGGAATGAGACCACCCATGAACATGCCTCCTTCTTTCGATCGAGGAGCGCCTAGAGGAAACCCGATGGGCAACGGAGATATGTTTACCCGAAGGTCACCACCTCAAATGTAATATTTTATGTTTTATAGAAATTCACCGCTTTAATTTCACTTTTCTTTCACCACCCACCTGGCTATATTTTTTATTTTACAATTATATTATTCGGCCCAATCATCACTTCATTTTTATTTGCAGGGGTGGAGGCAATTTCGGAGACAGGGATAATTACAACCAACCTTTCCCACCGATGGGACGGTGAGTATTTAATGTCTTCCATTGATGTTAATTTAATATGTTAATTGCCGCAATTTTAAATTTCCTTCCGATCGTGAGCTCTCACTGGTCTTTTATCGTATCGCTAATTCTTTCACTTTATTCCGATCGGATACATCTCTGACCTACAAAGCGTCCTCATTAATAATCTTCATAATTCTACCGATGTCTGATAATTAAAACGATGAAACGCGGCAGTTTCTTATCTCACGTAGATTTGAAGTATTGCGGAGTCATAATTTTGAAATTTTGACATCGCAATTTTTAATTTATGCGGTGTTATTGCAACAGAATGTTTGGATTTGTTATTTAGCGTTGGCGGCGGCGGACCACGTGGCGGTAGAGACATGGGCATGGGTCCCCGAAGATACTAGACGTTTAATACGCCTGGTTTGATTAGTATTAGGCGCAATCTCACTTCCCATCGCTGCGGACCCGTATTCTCCGTCGAGGCATTACCACCACATCTTTTCGATACGCATCAATTAAATGAGAAGAATTCATTTTGTATATCGAAAGAATAGTGTATTTAAAATAACATTCGGAGTAGTTACTTTATATTAGATAATCACGCATCACTGTTGTGCGTTCATAGCCTCCTTGTATTATTTTACAGACATTCTAAATTTATGTATTTGGGCACTCAGTTCTATACTTCATGACGTTTTTAAAAAAATTGTATTTAAGTTAAGTGTAATTCTTTTTATGTATTTTAGTAAAGTAATTATATAAACTCATTGATGACGATAAATGAACAAAATATCAAAATTATTGGTCTTCCTTTTTTATTATACATAGTTCATTATAAAGGCAGATAGTCGGCTTATTCCGCTCATAAAGGTTACGATACCAAACGTGCCGTTTGTACATTGTACCTGATGTTACACTCTTTAATTTGTTTCACTCACATTTGATGCGAATGGCTTTGATCAACCTCAAGGAAGATCTCATTTTCTTGTATCAAGGATTGAATAAATAAGTTTTATGTATCATTATTGTTTAGGTGAAAGGAGACAGATTACTTTATTGAGATTGTAACCGACACCATTGTGTATTTAGTCGAATTGTGAGCGTATAATTTTGTTTTATTAATAAACGTTATTTCAACGCAAAATCTACCATTGGTTTATATCCACTAGTTTCTACAACCACTATTTTCATTTATTCAAATCCAGTAAATCTGTCATTTTAAACTGTTCAATTATCTTAAGTAAATCATCACCAACAGTATATTTTATTTTTATTTCTACATTAACGATTTTCTAAAAATACACGCACATAATATCGATATTAAGACTGTCTTTTCCCATGAAGAAAATTTTGAAATAAAATAAGTATGGAAGAAAATTGGCACACAATAAAAGCTATATTTTATCAACGGGTAAGAACATTCACAATAGAGAAGAATTTCAGTGACAATGTAAAAAAAATATCTTGGAGATACGGAAGAGACGTGCTAGCGAGCACAACCCGAGCGTAATAAGAGAGCGAGCGAAAACAATGCGGATTAGCGGACAAGAAGCGGTGTGCCCTACTAACTCGGCTTTGCGGAAGCGCATTTGTAACGATCGATGCGTAAAAACAGCCGCAACAGGCAATTCAATCGTAAGTAAACCTAAAACGAAACCATGTCCTCGATTAAAAAAAAAACCTTGTCTCTGATTGCATACGTTTCATGTAAATCATGGAGACACGTGCGTGGTGGATATGTGTAATGCATGCCATACCGTGTTTTAGTCCTTGACGGTTTTATTTATTTGTGAAGCGGGTGGAAGCACCTGCTGTGAATACTTCCTCGTTAATAGGAACGTATTGGGGCGGGTACATACACCCTCGATAGAATACAGTCGAAGCTCTTTGTTCACGGTAACCCAACGTAAACCAAATAAGCCTGTGAAGATGAAAGATTACACAGACTCGGTTTTATTCCATTGTTTTTTAATTAGTTAAGTTTATCATTTGGCGACATTATTTTGATTGTCTGCAAAATACAATGATTTCGAATATGGATAGGTTATGTCTAGTAAAAAAAGATTCCGACCCTTTATTTGGGATGAACAAATTCTGATGTTTATTAATTTTCATGCGACTGAATATTAAAATATTGAATCCCGTGAATAAAGAGCTTCCGCCACAATTTCATTAATATAATTGATTAACATTTTTATAGCGTTTATCACTTGTACTAATTCTTCTTATTTTAATCTAGAATTCAATGTGGAAGGTGAAATTGTGCTGGATCATTCCTGGTTGAGATTTGAAAAGTCGTGAAGACTACCTATTTAAAAAGATGCCCGAATGCTGGTCACACGACCCGAGAATTTATATTCTAAATGAAACACGAATAATAAACTGTTGATTGAAATATTTCTTTTAATTGAAAAATCCATTCAATAATACTTTAATTTCTTTAACCTCTGTTCCACCTCTATCACATATGCTTCCGGAACTTTCTGTTCCCTCAATTCCTTTATTTTGTATTTAATAATATTTTTTTCCATTTCATCCTGTCTCTCCAATTCTGCTATCAAAGCCGTCCCTTCCTTGGCTAGTTGTTCCCGGGCTTGTTGACTGAATTTTTTAACCGAATAAGAGAAAAGTAAGGTTTGTATGAACATTTACTAATTACCGTTTAATTTTCTTTTGGTCGATTTGCTGTAGTAAATTTTTTCTGTAAGCCTCGATCGATTGTTGGCGTTTATTTTTCAACTAAAATTATTTATACATTTTGTAAAATATATATATATATATATTTAAATTTTAGAATACAACTAAATACTTGATTTTCTCTTTGTATGTCTTCCGAGAGTTTCTCCTTAACTCGCTCGTAAACTTGTTCATCTTTGGCGAGCTCAGCAGCCATTTGGTTTCTTATATCGTCAATCTTAAATATTAAATACCTTTAAGTGTTTACCGATGGATGAAATCTAATATTTTTTACCTGTTGTTCACGAGCTTTTTTAAGTGCTTCTAATGCTTTTAATCTTTTCAATGTTGCTTCTTTTTCCTTCATTCGAAATTCCCTTTCTACGTCTTCTTGAATTTTCATGTTCCGTGAATACTCCATTTCATTGTGAAATCTCTTCTCGATCTACAATAAAGTTCGATTGACGTAAAACAATTTTAATATTTATAAAATGTTTCATAATAAACCTCTCGCGCTTGTGCCATCATGAGCATCTCTCTTTCTTTGGCTGATTTTATAAATTCCGTTTCCTTTTTTAATTTCAAATCTCGTTCTTTCCTTTGCTCTAAAAATGTTTTGATTCTATTGTTGAGGTTAACTTCCTGTTGCTTTTCAATTTCCCTACGTTTTTTCAATTCATCGTTGCCTGTAAAACATCAAATCAGTATTGTTTTTTTGATATATTATTGTTGCATATATTACCTGCATCGAGAAGTTGTTTGAAATGACGAGTACTCTCTATTTTCTTGAGTCGTTTTTCAGTTTCAAATTCATCATTGGAAATGATTGCTTGTTGGACGATGATTTTACCCTCCTGTTTCGCTTTTTCAATATCTAAAAGCCTCGATTTTTCTTTTTCGAGTATTTGTTGTTTGATGGATTGTATATTTTCGATTCGCCGGCCTTTCAAAATATTCTGCCTCTTTTCCTCTTCTTCGATTGCAGCCTTCCGAGCTTCTTCCATTAAAATGTCCAATCTTTTTTCTTCAGCCTCTATTTCCTTTTTAATAAAAGCCTTTTCTTGAATCTGTACATCCCTGATGGCGTGGCACTTCGAAGCCAATATAATTTGGTTTGCAATCCTTGCACCTTGTAAAGCCTCGGATTTTAATTCTGTAATAGTAAATGTGCGCTAGAGATTAAATTGACCTAGGAAGTTTGAATATTTATTTACGCCTCGAGGGGCTTTTTGAGAACATTTTTACAAATTTTGTTTTTTTTTAGACATAACGTGTTAATTAAATTTCTATCGGTGATCTTAACTATTACTACTTACACAGCTCACCGACTTAATAGTCAGTATTTACCTTACATAACAGGAAATCAGAGTAAACCTGGATCAAGATGACCGATTGAGATTTTATTAATATTATTCCTGATCTCCCAGTCGTAATAACAGTCAATCAAATATAATTTTTTTTTACTTGAGCAGGATTTGACCCCATGACCACAAAATGTGTAGCCTTATCGTCCGAGCTATTACGCTGGTATGAATATATTCCAAATTTAAGGTTTATTAATTATATCCTAATAAACATAGTTAAATTCTTAAAACTATTAAACCTGACGATCTTTTGAGTGTATTAATTGAAGTGTCTGGTTTTGGAACATCGCAAATGTTTTCATCCGCATCGTCCGGCTGGACTTTTTTACAATTCTTAAGAAATAAATTCCGACGTTCAATATCTTCCAACCGTTTCTTATATTCCTCTTCTTTGAATGTTGCTTGTTTTATAATGTCGCTATTTGACAATACCTTAAATCAAAGCATTAAATTGTGGAAACATGCTAAATATGTCGAATCAACATGTTACCTCGGATTTTCGTTTTATCTGTTCATATTCGTTTCTCGACCATATGGCGGGATACACAATTTGATCATTCGAAGGGACGATCATCTGCCGCCATTTCCCGTCTTGGGCTACTTTTACAATTTCATTCCCTTCATAAACATTGCTCATCTTTTTATGTATCGGATGGTTGTTTTTAGGAAATCTAATGTTGCATTGTGAAGGTCTGGAAATTTGTATTTATTTATATTTTTATTTATAAAATAAATTACATATTTTACCGATGGACTGTGTATATTCCGGGCTCAACCCCTTCAGCTGATTTACAATTGTTTTTCCTCATCGTGCGTGTGCTCAATATTGATTAAACACGGTAGAAATTGGTGATTTAGATTATTTACCATGGCAACCATAAAAATGTAGTAATACAATGTTTTCAAAATAAAATTTTTATTAGACATAAGAGAGTGGGAGGGATTTTAAACTTTGAATAGGTAACATAGTAATATTATGATATTATCACAAGATCATAATACTAATTGATATATTAATTATGCATATGGAACATCGCCTTCAAATCTTCGATAGAGAGCTTGGACGATTGGGTTGTCTTTGCACCCGTCAGTACGTTCTCGGCTAGGGCTGACTTCTTATCTTGTATAATCTTGATACTCTGCTCAACTGTTTCCAAACACATGAACCTAAAAAAACAATATTTATTATTGTTTGTGTCGAAATGCTTCTTGTTAAATTTTATTATTTACTTATAAATGAAAACCGGTTTTTTCTGACCGACTCGATATATCCGGTCTTGAGCCTGTGCTTCGAGTTGAGGATTCCAGTGGAGATCGACTAGTAATAAATGATTAGCACCAACGAGATTTAATCCCACACCGCCGGCACACAGAGATAGCAATAAGATCTATGCAAATGAACACATTTAATTGAAATACCTATATCCGAATAGATATAAATGACTTACTTGTGTTTTGGAGTTAGGATCATTGAACTCTTTGATTAATTCGTGCCTGGTCGTCACCGGGACTTTGCCGCTAAGAGTGGCACACACATATCCGAGAAGTTTAACGTGCTGTTCGATTATTTCCAACATTCCTGTCCATTGGCTTACGATGATGGCTTTGTCGCCTGTAAAATAACAACTAGATATCGGAACAAAATGTTATTTGTATTAACTAACCTTTGCGCGAAAAGACGTTATCTTGCAGACACGAAATCACCGCTTCTATTTTTGCACTTCTTTTCTTGAAATCGAACACTGGATTGGACGAACTCAAAATTTTACTGACAGCATTGGCCACCGTTATTCCCTCTATGGCCTTTATACAATACATATGAATTATTTCTTGTGTTTTAGTCAGTTGCAAGTGCGTGGTTTGATTATAGCGTAAAAAGTTTTTATTGGTCGACAACAACACGTTTGTGAATAAAGAAATAAATTAAATTTTTGGGTCATTACTGTAGACGAGCGTGTTGATTTTGACCGATAAGAAGCATTCAAGGTCTATAAAACCACATACCTCTACCAAAATAATAAATTATCTATATTTTAAAATTCAATTATTACTAACTGCGGTGGGTTCATTGCTTTCATCCTCGTCAATATCAGTTATATTCATCTTTGTGAGGTTATTTAATAAATTAGTCTGATCTTCCTCGGTATTCACTTCACCCTCATATTGCTCGTCGTCCAGCATTGAATGGATGAGACCGGCATGACAACAGATTTGACGAAGTCTCAACAGCAGTACTAAAATCTCGTGAGATTTTACAGGCTCGGCACCTAAAATTTAAAACGTAATTAATTTATTTTAAATTATGTCGACGCTCGATGACAAATTACCGTGTAGGGCAGCCATTTTTTTGTGGACCTTGTAATATATTTCATTAGTGTTGGCTTTATCATCTTGGTTGTAGCAAGATTCTATTTTTCTTTCGGTTCGTTGTTGTAAAAATTGAGCGAAGAGAGTTTTGGAGAATATTAAAACCTGAAATGATATAATAATCATATTAATTGTACTTTTGTATTTATTATTTAATAATAAAATACCTTTCTATACACATTCATTTCATCGGAGGACAGTTTCACATCGATAGCGTACGTTAGTTTCTCCGGTAAACAGCCCAATGAACTGTTTTCCTGCAATTGCTGTTTTGTCCTCCGTAAAAGTATTGTTTTCATAATAGTAGTCAAACGTTCTTGTCCTCCCGTTGATTTATTATCAATCCATTTTTTCCAAAGCTAAAAAATCAACAATCTAAATGAATCATCAGTGAACCTATCCATGAAATTAGATATCGTCGCCGAAATAAGAAAAATGACCGACAGAGCGGCTCTGCCCGACTTAATAATAATTGCCTTATTATTTTCCTTACAATCCAGGAAATCAGAGTATCCCTGAATCAATATGATCAATCAGGATTTTATTAATATTATTCACGATCTCCCAGTCGTAATAACCGATCAAATGAAATTATTTTTTACTTGAGCGGGATTTGAACCCATTACCATAGTATTTGTACCCACAAATCTAAGTAACCATATTTCAATATTGATTTATTGCAGCCATCGAGTAATATAATTTTCAACAAAAATGATGATCTCTCTATGTACGTTGGCTATTGAAGAGAGATAAAATAGATGGAAGCCTCCAGGATGATGATCTGATGCTCTATGCTTCAAATTAACTAGCATAAAGGTAATTTTTAAATATTAATGGTTAAATTCTCAGTTTTTACCCAATTAAAATCCATAAAGTCTTGATTCTTACTCGACTGGATTTAAACATCTATATGAAACATCACATGTGCAAACTAATTAGTAATAATACTCACGACAATATCGTTAAACGGAGCACAGCGAAGGAACTTGAGCAGTGCAAACAGATCGAGATCCTTATTGTGAACGGGAGTGCCAGTGAGACACCATCTCGTCCAGGACGACAATTTGAAAATGGCTTTAGATGTTAAAGACTTGTAGTTGCGTACTGTGTGAGCTTCATCTAGAATAACTCGCTGCCATCTCACTCGCATCAATGTCCCATTCTGAAATATCCACATGGATAACAAAACACATCATTCTATTACGATAATTCCCAAAACCTACCTTTTCACAGTCTCTCTGAACCAAATTGTAAGTGGTGATTACGACATCGTTCATGGCGAGTCTGTTTGCCTTCGTCTCTCTTTTCAGGCCGTGGTGGATTTCGACTTTGAGCGTATATCTTTTGCAATGTGTTTGGATTTCACCGTACCACTGTTTTAGTAAAGAGGCCGGACACACCACCAACGTTCCTCCATTACACACTGTACAAATATATAAATGGCCAGTGGAAATAAGCAAGATACGGTTTTTCATTTTAAATTGATAGCGTAACACAACCTGCCATACTTACATTTTGTAGCTCTCCCTGGATCGTCTTCATCATCAGAAACAGCACCAGTGTTGCTGTAATCAATATTTTTCTCTTTTGTGAGTAAAATTAGAGATATCATAGTGAGTGTTTTTCCGAGTCCCATATCATCGGCTGTAACGAAATATATTTTCAACCATAAGGTTTATAATTTTAATTCAATAATCTTAACCTAATATTCCTCCGCGGGGCTTTTGCGTTTCTCTCCAAGCAAGCCAAGTGAGAGCATATAGCTGATGTTTCATTAATGGAGTGATCAAGGCACGCGGAAGTTCAGTCACTTGGTTTTCAGTGGGTCGAGTGCTGAGCGAGGCGTGTAAATCCCTCAACTTTTCCAAAGTTACAGTCTTCTGGGTCAAGTGGGTATTCATCGCTTGTGTTCCGAACGTTCTAGGTTGTACTGCCGTACTACCCTTCTTCAGGTCCTCCCAGGAGAGGTAATCTTCAACTTTTACTCTAGGTGGCGGCGGACATTCTATAAATGAATATTAAAATTTATTACAAGTCTTATAAACCGTTGATAGAGAATGTATTGTTGATTTTCCGTTAATGCATCGCAAGATAACTGTGTAGCTCTTTTTACCCCTTCCATAACAATACAATTCGTACATAAACAATCACTAATATGGGGCAAGCAACCTCCGTTGCCCCCCCCTGGATTGAGTAATAGAAAGAAAAATTAGAAGGGGGGGCAAAACTGCGTATTATTTATTAAGTTGTTCGATACTCTCTGCGATGAACTTGCGGCTAATATTATAAATTTGACAATTATCAACAATATTTCAATACACGGGCGCCAGCAGAAAATTTTCTAGAGATGGGGGGGCGGAAATAATGTATCATGATATTTTTTTGTTTCAATTAAGCCAGAGGGGGCAGTCGACCCCCCATACGGGAGCCCTTATTCGAATACTATACTACACAATTTTTGTACTAATTACCAATTTGATTATCGATAACCATATTGGAAATTTTTTCTTTATATACTCTTAAATCTTTGAGTAACTGATCTCTTCTGTCTTTCAATTTTGCTCCTTTGTCTGGTAAAGTCATCAAGTTCATGTTTTCCAACAAGTTCTGTTTGAAAATAATACATAATATTTAATACAAAAATCGATAGGATGAAATAAAATTGTAATTGCATTCATACATTCACTTTATCCAAATTGACTTGTATTGCATTCATTTTGTTCATCTCGTTCTCCTTAATCTGTCTGGATACATAGACGACATTACTATTGGGATACGTTTTATCACGTTGGAAGTACTGTTTAATTTTCGCCTGCACCGGTGTGGAGGTAACATTTTTTATCCCTTTATTTATCTATGAAAAACAATTAAATCAACCATTCTCTTGTAGTTGTTAAATATTTACAAATACTCACATCGAACTCAATGTCTGGAAATTCATCATCACTGCTTATATGAATTACAGGATTGTCAAGTTCAATCGCTTCTATGGATTTATCCCTTTTTTCAATTTGCTCAAGGTCTATAGTCGGTGGTTGAGTACTGGTTACTACACAATCATCATCAACGATGCTCATTTTGCTGATGTCGGCTTTGATTTCTTGAGTTAAATCGATACTCATCTCCAGTTGATTGTCGATTGCTGGTTTGGGCGGAGAATTGTAGACGCCTGGATTAGGGGCCATTTTTGATAAGCTGATATCGGATGAATCGGATTTATTCTGTAATTGTAATAAATTTTTTATTTTCAATCTTGATTATCTAGGAATATTTTCATGAGTTTAGAAGATACAAAGATAACGATGTTTGAGACTTTTTTGTAAAAATTTATGAAAATAAGTCTGATTATTATATGAATAAACCCCAATAAGTGTATTAAATATGACAAAATAACCTCTTCATCTTCAGATTGAATGAAGTCTGATTCCTCAGAGTCAGCGTCCATCGGTTTCAAGCCAAAGATACTGAGGCGAGTAGCAGCAGACATGACGATAGTATCATTTCCATTATCCTCATCATCACATTCATGGTCACCTTCTCCACCAGAAATTTTCTTATCGAAATCAGTGTCCGATTCCGAATCCACAATAACATTGATGAGCTTCTTTTTTCTCCTCAAAACTAAAGGACTGTCTCTTTTACTGTCGTCGGTCGAAGAGTCTAAAAGAATCATAATAAAAGTAGACCTTGAATAATATTATGAATAGACTATAAGGATTACCGTCACAATCTGATTCGGGAATGATCGCGTTCGAGGTCATCGAAGGTTTGTTGAAGGTTTGGCAAATAGAGTCGTCACTGCACTCGATGGCGGATTCCTCGGACTCTGTGGAGGACTTCATCTCGCTTCGGCCAGTTCGTAAAAGTGCGAATGATTCGTCCATTTTAGAATCTGCACAGAATAAGTCATATTTTAATTCAATGAGATATTATCGTTACCACATTTTATGTAAGAAAATTAGTTATTTTGTATGAATTGTTTGTTATAATAAGTTTTTTAAGAATACACACGTTATTATTATTCCGGCGATGGTCAACTGTCACATTCAAAACAATTCATATTCAATTTATTACCGGTCTTTGCATGCATAAATGACAAAACACGTATTTTATTATGTTAAGTACATCAAAAAATCCAAAGAAAATTCTAAAAAAATTTTTATTCTTGTAATACACCCAAATATTATAATATTAATCAGTTTTAAATAATAAATAAAAGCAATATGAATTGGCATAGGGGCAATCTAACCGTAAATTTCTATTTGATTGAAACAATAAAATATTTTAAATGATTTATTCATATTTCCAAAAATAAAATAATTAATATATCGCTACAAAAAGTTTAGTGGCAACATTGTATCAAACGTCAAACATAATATAAGATTAAAAACATGGGGGAAGCTGTAGAGTCAACAGAGTTTAAATTGGAACCCGATACAGAACTTCGTTTCGAAGTTGAAGAAAAAGTCACTTTAGAGGTAAAAAATGTCGCAGAATTTTTATTTCACTATCAAAATTTGTTTTTGTAAATAATCAAGTCCATTATAGTTGAAGAGCGGATTGGCAGAATTATTTGGCACAGAGCTGTTCAAAAGTAAATTATATGAGTTCAGTGCTGGAGCAAAAGTTGCAATTTACACATGGCAGGGTTGTACTCTTCAACTCACCGGAAATACAGAAGTCAACTATGTGGCCAAGGAAACTCCAATGGTATGTATTCTTTAAATTAATTTGTATTTTGAAAAAAGGTGTTTAATACTTGTGATTTCTATCATTAGGCCATTTATTTAAATGTCCATGCAGCCTTAGAACAGCACAGGATAGAAGCAGAAGAGTCTCAAAAACGAGGACCTATTGCCATGGTCGTTGGGCCAGCAGACGTTGGAAAGAGCACTTTGACTAGAATTTTGTTGAATTATGCAGTTAGAATGCGACGAAGACCGATTTTGGTTGATTTGGATGTAGGACAAGGCCAAATTAGTATTCCTGGAACCATTGGAGCTCTACTCGTCGAAAGACCTGCTACCGTGGAAGAAGGCTTCAGCCAACTTGCACCATTGGTTTATCATTTCGGTCACAAATGCCCAAATGACAATCTCCAACTGTATAATGCCATTACTACAAGATTAGCTGAAGTACTTGCTGAACGAATGGAAGAGAATAAAAAAGGTACAGTGCATATATTTCTCCTGTATGCAATTGATTAATCAGTATTTTATTTTTCATAGCAAAAGTTTCTGGGTGCATTATAAACACATGTGGATGGGTCAAAGGAGGCGGATATAAAATATTGCAACATGCAGCGCGAGCATTCGAAGTAGATATTATTCTGGTGCTCGACAATGAGAGATTATACAATGAATTATTGAGAGATATGCCCAAGTTTGTCAAAATAGTATTTTTGCCCAAAAGCGGTGGTGTGAGTATTTTTTTAATAATTGTAAAATGTAATTAAATAGGTTATAAATTAAAATCTCTCCAGGTTGTCGAAAGAACAAAGAATCACAGGATTAAAAGCAGAGACATGCGTATAAGGGAATATTTCTACGGCAAAAAAACGCCTTATTATCCTCATTCGTTTGATGTTAAATTTTCTGATGCCAAAATTTATAAGGTGAGATATTTTTTGAAAACGTATTTACACATACTCATTGTAATAATTATTTTATTTAGATTGGAGCCCCGGCGTTACCAGATTCATGCATGCCTGTTGGTATGAAAGTAGCAGACGCTCTAACTAAAGTAGTACCAGTTACGCCAGTCCTTCTCTTGTACATAAAATATTAGCCGTGTCGTTTGCACTCAGCCCCGATGAAGATGTTATCAGAACTAACTTGGCTGGTTACATTTGCGTGTATGTACTTCAATTTATTAATTTACATTAAATGTTTAATTAAAAAAAATTATTTTGCAGAACCGCCGTCGACATGGAGCGCCAAGTATTCACAGTCCTTTCGCCCCAGCCACGCCCATTACCAAACACAATATTATTATTATCCGATATGCTGTTCATGGATGTGCATTAAACTAAAAGTCAAATTACAATATAAATTTTTTTATTATTATTTAACTTGTGTTGATTTGATAATAAATATACAGAATTTTAAATATGCATGTGTATCATTATTTTGAATTATTGAGCAGCACCTTTAATTTTCTTATTTGCTTGGAAGTAAGTATTGGCAAATTCATTGGCTCTTTTCATGGCGTCCATTACTAACGATTCGCAATTGATGAGACTGACCTGAAAAAAATCATAATATGAAATGATCACCGCAATCAGAATCAATCCGTACAGTGTAAAATTATATTAATATTACTATTTATGAACATGAAGGGTTTGTTATTATTTAAATACAGCTTTGGATAAAAATGAGTTTTTTAATAACAGCGCAAATGTATTACATCGTTACCGCCGATAAGAATGCCAGACAACTGGATGTATATATATTAAGATGGTAGACCAAGCAGATGAGTCTGAGTAAGACAATAGTGTTGCTACTGTCAAACTCATCCACCTGTCCAGCCTTCTAATATTGGCGGTGTTGATTACATACAAAATTCACGATCGAGCAATCCTTCAATATAATAACATTATAGATTTTTGTCTGAAATTGAGTAAGGCAATGTTTTTGAGTGAAATTATATGAAATAGAAGTAGAATCGAGTGTTTTGAATTGTTAAAAGGAGAAAATCTTTTTTAGTAAATGACTTTTCTCATAATCTATCAAATGAGTGGCTATTGTGACATTTTTGACAATTAATAATTACTTTTTTCCCTTTCATATGAGCTAAAATATTAATATCTTGATCTTTTGTGACTTGTAAAATGGTCGTATTGAATGCTGGTATTATGCTTTTCATCCATTTCTCGGCGGTGAAGTTATCAGTGATGAATTCCTAAAAAATATATAAATATAGGTTTTGTGATTGTGTACATTGTAGTTTTATTACAGATGGTACAAAGCAAGTTGCTTTAACAACACCACCGGCACACCCTAACACGAGAACAGGTTTTCCATCAGAATGTTGTGCAGCCGTGGTGAGAGAAAGATCGCTGGCTTCCAAAAGATACGAACATATGAGGAAGTGTACTAAAAATGGCTTTTGGGCAATATCAGCCTCGGCAGACACAGTGGCCATTTCGGTTTTCAGCATATCTCTAAAAAAAAATAACAAGCCATATAAAATACTGCTCGATTTATAGAAAAAGAGATTAAATTACATCAATTTTTTGGCATCATTTTCTTTCATCTTTTTCTCAATACTAGATAAAATTTCCAAACAATATCCTTGCATTCCAATGGGAGTGCCGTCTCCTTTGCACAATTCCTGCAGTCGTTTTTTATGTTTTTAATTTTTTCACATACCACACTGTGATCGGGGACTTCATTACAAATAAAGTCATCTCGCAATTTCACCACTTCGTCGTGTATACTGTGAAGCTGAAATAAAATATATACTGATAAATAAATTTATTATAATATTATTATTTATATATTACTTTAATGGCTGCTTTTCCTGCTAATGCTTTAAAACTGGGCGATTGACTTCCGGCTCCACGGACACTAATAATACAAAAATCACCCAAATCACCTGTTGATTTTACATGTGTACCGCAACATAACTCCCTTGAAATAATACGAAATAAACAATGCATTAATTAAATATTAAGAGTAAAACTCACCTGGACATGCAATCGTTTGGTTCTAATAAATCTACTTCGACTAGCCTTAAACCAGTTTCAGGATAGACTTCTCCCGGAACCGTAGTAACATCGTCAAGAGTCATTAGAAGTTGCGAATCAATCAAACTCGTTTTAACGGGAGTATTATTTCTACACACCATCCTGTTGAATAATATATTGATGAATTTTATGTATTAGACTGCTTATGGATGGCAAACTAATTTTAAAAAATCCCCTGTCACATTAAACATAATACAATGTATTCAATGTGTTATGATTCTGTGAATAAACAGAATATTTTTTTACTAATCAACAGTCGTCAAAACAAATGTAAAGGTCACCTTCTCTGTGTCATCACCAACAAATATAAAAATATCAACAATAGCACACTTTTTATAGTTACTTATCATCAATTTATATACAAAAGATATTGCAGAATGAACAAGAGTAGGTTTTACCTCAAATATCCAAATTGCATAAAATAAATACCTTATAAAAATAGTTTTTCGATTTCAATTTTGGAAGAAAAATAATTGTTTTGATTGAAATATAATTGTGAGTGAATTTTATCTTAATTCTTATCCCACTATTAAAGTTATTGTAAAGTAAATAGACATTTGGAAGTCAAATAATCAGCGATTATATATCTTTAAGTATGGAATTCTCTTTCTGACTTTATTTTTTGAGATTTGCTTGTGAGCTTGTATGGAATGAATAGATAAAGTTGATATTTCTATAATGAAAAAAATTCTTTTGTACAAAATTATTGTTGCATAAAATCCGAATGATTTTTCCAGATGAATAGGGTATAAATTTTACTCCTTACCTTACTAATTCTTGAACGTCGTTGATGACTTTCGATGAAAGTTTTTCACCATAGACAGCGAGATCGAGTGAAAGATGAGACGACGTAACTTTAGAGCTGAGCTGACAAGTTACACTTTTAGGCAATACTCTTTTTATAGCGGCATTTAATAAATGTGTAGCGGTGTGATGCTGCATTATGTTAAATCTATTCTCTTGATCTAAAATTAATGTACATTCTTGACTCGCCGGCGTGTTAAAGCTAATCTCGTTGTCTTTATCGATAAATTTTCCTGTGTGCAATACAATTCCACATATTTTAGATACGTGTTCTACGTTGAATGTCATTCCACTATCGAAGGTGATAATTCCAAAGTCGTGAGATTGACCTCCTTCTTCACAATAAAAATTTGTTTTGTCTAAAATCATATGCACCGTATCATTGTATGATACTTTGTTTATTCTATCGCCACTTTTCGATAAAACTCCCAATAGTGTCGCTCTCAGGGGCGTGAATGAATATTCTCCATTCTCACTAACGCTGTAAGAATATTTGAATTGATCGTCGGTCTCGGCAACTCCGCTAGAAGACAATTTTTCAACTTTTGTATTGAGTTTTAAATTTTCACTGACATTAGCCTTCTCAAAAAAGGCAGATTTATGTTTTGATTTGTGCTCGAGTAAATGATTATTGAAACCATCAATATCTATAGAGTATTTGTTGATATCTGCCACAAATGTAATTAAATCTCTATCTAACCCATAAGTGTCGTACATTTTGAAGGCAACACTGCCGGGTATCGTTGAATCTTTGATATTTTTCATTGTCTAAAATAATTATTAATTAAACTGTGAAAGATTATTTCAAATTTATAATATTTACCTCTTTAAAATATCTGTAACCATCATAGAGTCCAGGACAGTGCAAGTTAATAGGTAGTTGTGAAGTTTCCGGGTAACTTTTACACAATTCTCTTCTCTGCTTATTGATAGTTTTTCCTAACGATAATACCGATTGTTCTTCTTGAAGAATTATTTCTTCCGCATGTTTCTGTTTATTTTTTAATTCGGGATACGTGCCGCCTAATATTTGTGCTACCTCTTCATACAATTGAACGAGTAATCCTGACTGACTTTTAAATACATCATTACTAACAATTATCGCTTTTCGAAGGACATTTTTCAATCTAAGGCTAAAATATTTTATGGAATAAAATACAAATTAAATAAAATTATTATTTAGTTTAGCTACAAATTTACTTGCGACATGGAAACACCCCATCTGCTAAACAAACACTTATCATTCTTGAATGATCTGCAAGTATTCTGTAAGCACTGTCGAGTTCACAATTTTCCCCAAACATTCCACCATATTTTGGGATATTGTAACAACTCTAAAAATTCCTCAATAGTTAATTCATAATTTTAATGAAACAGTTGTTAAGTTACCTTTTCTATTCTTTTTATTATAGGTAGAAATAAATCTGTGTCATAATTGGAATTTTTATTTTGAAGTAATGATGTTATTCTTTCTAATCCCATTCCTGTATCAATATGACTTTTTGATAATGGAGTTATACTACCGTCGGGCATTCTGAAATGTAAATATTAAAATATTATGTAAACTGAAGAAAATAATAAGACAGCTACCTGTTGAATTGAATGAATACTAAATTCCATATTTCCATTAAACTTCCGTCGTCTTTTTTGTAATGGATTTCCGTACAAGGACCGCATGGACCCGTCGATCCCATTTCCCAGAAATTATCAACTGCATTACAAGCAATTATTGAATCATCAAGAATTCTACGAGGCGTGAACACTTATTAATATTTTATCGGAACGCGATATTCATGAAAGTGAATACATTAATTACCCAATTTGCTTCCAAATATCTTTACACTCGTAATCAGGTTTTAAACCTAAACTTTTATCTCCACCAAAGTATGTAATGATTAATCTTTTTGGATCTATTTTAAAATGATCTGTTAACAATTTCCAAGCCATGTTGCATGCTTCCTTCTAATAAATACAAATACATTTTTTTTTCCAAATAAACATCAATTTTATTGTAATTGAAATGAAAACCTTGTAATAATCTCCGAACGACCAATTGCCCAGCATTTCGAAAAATGTGTGATGATATCCATCTGTTCCTATGATATCTAAATCGTTATGTTTACCTCCTACCCGAATACACTTTTGTGAATTAACAACCCTCGGATATGTGGGAGAGAACTGTCCAAGAAAAATTCCTTTGAACTATGAATATTTGTAATAATTCATTACAACATAAAAATGTAAATTCAATTAATACTGTAATTTATAATCAAATATAAACCTGATTCATTCCAGCATTCACAAAAGCTACAGTTGGATCACAATACGGAACAACAGGACTCGATTTGACGAATTTATGGTCGTGTTCTTGAGAAAAATATTCAATAAATCCGTTTCTTATGGTTTCTCCGCTCCAACTTGAGTATTTACAATTGATACAGCTATTTCTTAGGTGATTGTTTATTAGATATTTGTAAAATTTTTGATAAGAAAGCGTAGAAGTCATCATTCTCGATACGAGTTACAATTATTTAACAAAGTTAAAATATACAACCTAAAAACAAATAATGTTACACATATCAACTTTTAATATTGTTAATAATTTGACACCATAGTAATTTCATACAAATAAAATGCGTATTTTTCAAGCAAATATCATAACTGAGCGCCACTGACAACTGTCATCACTGACACTTTGAATACATAAATAGTATTTTGATTAGATCACACAACGATTACACAAATTTACCATGAACAAATGTTCAAATCAATGTTTTATTAGATTATTAGATAAATTAACGAGTATTGTTTGTCGAAAGTCTTCGGAATTCTCTTCCAAAAAAATTATAGCTACTTATAATATAATAACAATTATTTTTTTTAAGATGTTGTCGCTTATTTTTATTAAATTATAATATGTCTATTTTTTTGTTGTAAAAATGTAAATATTAATAAACCTGTATAGCCATAAAATATGACAGTGACAGTCACACGTCAGTGGCTGTCAATTGGAAGGTGTCGGAGCGATGATGATGATGATAGTTTAGTCTGGTCGACACTGGAAACAATTCAATAACAACTATTAAGGTTTGACCCCTTCATTGCTTTGTAGTTTGTATCTTTATCTTATCTTGTACTTGAAAGAATCTTGTTGTTGTAGATCATGAAGGGGTTACACAGAATAGCGATCTTGCTGGCCATCTTGGCCCTCTGCAGACAGACAGTCTTGGCCCTGGAGCCCTTCAGCCAGAGGAAGACCAGCGAGGACCACGAGGATCAGGAGCATCAGGAACGCCAGGACCGCAAGGAGTACAAGGACCAGGACAACTTCGTGGAGGCTGGCGAGACTAGCAGTACTCCACCACATTTCGGTACCGTTCACAACAGTCACTATTTATCACAACAAACTAATATTATTCTTAAAATATCATTTATACATTAGGAATTTTTACTGTTTGTATATATTTTCTTTATTAAATCTTAAATTGTGCTTACCTGTGAATGTGGACTGAATCTTTTATCATTTGTTATAGTATCAACTTCACTCTTAATTCGGTAGATTAAATAAATTCTGAGGTTGCTTTAAGCTTTAAACTGATGTTAAACTTTTTTTAGATATAGATACGGAATATTCTGAAACTGAAGAATTAGAAAAGAAAAATGATGTCGATATTCAGAATTGGAGAAAATGGTTGAATACACTTTCAGCTCTCGATGAGGGAATGCCGGAGACAGATTCTGAGGTTTGAATTTAAATCATATCATTTTATGTTAAAATATTTTCAATTCGACTCAATATTATTTTACAGGAAGTGGAAGAACCGAATGAATCATTGAATTTACTTCTTTCACTGCCTGAAGAACCCGTCATAGAACTCACTCCAGAAGAAAAAGAAAGTACGAATTGCCAATTTAATAATTGCTATTGTATTTTATTATCACATTGTCATAAATTTTTTTTTAATTTTTTTAGTTGATGAAATTTTCCAATCTGGCATGGTGCATTTGAATAAAAGCACTGGTAATAAAATCCAAGGATACAAATTGATTATCGAAGCTGCTGAAAAGGGGCATAAAGGTGCTCAAGCTAAACTTGCATGGGGAAGATTATTCGGAAATTATGTAGAGCAAAATATTACACTGGCTAAAGAAATGTTTGAGAAATTAGCCGAAATCGGAAATGCCGATGGACATACGGTAATAATTTATTGCCAATACAAAATACGAAGATAAATAATATTTTAATCTTACAGGGCTTAGGACTTCTCTATGCTTCTGGAATTGGAGTTAACGCTTCCCAACCACATGCTTTAGTTCATTTAACAATGGGCGCTCTCGGTGATAATACATGGGCTCAAATGGCTATGGGTTATAGATACTGGGCCGGAGTTACCGTACCGGTTATTTGTGACAGAGCATTAGATTTCTATCGGAAAGCTGCAACTAAAGGTTAGTAATATTTGTTTTGATTTGAATGTGGAATATTAAAAAAAATACATTTTCAGTGGCAAATGCAGTAACCCTAAGTGGAGGAGCCGCAATTCAACGAATTAGATTATTAGACGAGCAGGAAAATTCCGGCTTCAGCTCTGGAACAGTTGTAAATGAACTCATTGATTATTATGAACTTCTAGCTGAAAAGGGGGATGTACCCACACAGGTATAGTGTTTTTATAATATTTATTATAATTATAAAGATATAATTTTATTTTGTTTAAAGGTTGCTCTGGGTCAGTTGCATTATCAAGGAGGACGAGGAGTTACATTAGATATTGATAAGGCAATGCATTATTTTGAACAAGCAGCCAATGCCGGTAATGCTGAAGCAATGGCATTCCTTGGAAAGGTATTTATAATAATAATAATACTATGATGCATTAATTCCTTTTGATGATTATCATTCCTATATTTTTATTAGATTTACTTAGAAGGCAGTGATAATGTGAAAGCGGATAACGAGACTGCATTAAGATACTTCAGGAAAGCAGCAGAATTGAGTAATCCCGTAGGACAGTCCGGATTGGGTCTCATGTACTTACACGGAAGAGGAGTTCCCAAGGATACTCATCAAGCATTGAAATATTTCAAATTAGCCGCAGATCAAGGTTGGGTGGACGGGCAGCTTCAGTTGGGAAATATGTATTATGGTGGTATCGGAGTCAGACGGGATTACAAACTGGCCAATAAATACTTTTCATTGGCATCGCAATCTGGCCACGTTTTAGCTATTTATCATTTGGGTCAAATGCACGCACAAGGATTGGGAATGATGGTGTCGTGTCCGATGGCTGTTGAAGTAAGTTATTTATAATATAGTCGGTGAGAGAATGCAATTTAATATTTTTATGTGAACAGTTGTTCAAAGGTGTCGTCGAGAGAGGAAAGTGGGGGGAGCAATTGATGTTGGCGTATAACGATAACAAACAATTCGATGATAATAAAGCTTTTGTTCAATATGCGATAATGGCGCAGTTGGGTTACGAAGTGGCTCAGAGTAATGCAGCTTTCCTTTTGGACAGAGGTAGTATTTTAAATGTTATTGATGTAAGAATAAATCATGATATTAAAATGTAATTAGGAGATGTTACGATGTTCGGTGGACCACCGGAAGATTATGTAAGAGCCCTCACTTTCTGGAGCAGAGCGGCAGCTCAGGGTTACTCACCAGCTCAGGTGAAACTTGGAGATTATCATTATTATGGATTGGGGACTCCGGTCGATTATGAAACGGCAGCCAGTCACTATAGGTATGAATTAAACTTAGAAATATCTATCTTTGGAGGATATTTTGAATTAATTTAAAATAATCACAACCTGATTGTAAATTTATTTTTATAGACTTGCATCTGAAGTCCAACATAATGCACAGGCAATGTTTAATTTGGGATACATGCATGAACAAGGATTGGGGATGCAACGGGACATACATTTAGCTAAACGGTGTTATGATTTAGCAGCCGAGACAAGTTCGGATGCCAAAGTTCCCGTCGCTCTCGCATTATTAAAGTTGTTTATTGTCTTCAATTTGGAGTCGTTGCAAGAGGTGAGTCTATATTATACTCGATTGACGACAAAATATGAATACTATGTTATTTTTTCAGGGTCATTTCACATCGCTATTCGCTATAGATGAATCGTTTTTGTCCAATTGGGATATTTATCTTATAACCGCACTCACCGGAATCATTGGATTTGTGATATATTTCAGACGACCAAGAATCCCACAACAAGCTCAACCTCAGCAGAACTGACATCCGTTATAACCTTAATCGGTCTTTAGGAGATTCATCATTTTGCGATACTTTTGTGTCACTAGTCAAAAAGTTCCATTTTATTTTGTGAGACAACAAACAGAATTTTGACAGTTCATACACTAAAATATCTATTGATTGGCAATCATAAATATTATAAGGGCAATCAACTTAAACCGGTTTTCTTTTTTAATTTGATAAATTAACAAATGTAATAAATGAATTCAATATTAGAGAGCTTCATGGAATGAACTTCTGAGCAACATGAAATTATTAAGTACCTAAAATTTGAAGTTAAATATTTCTAAATAAGCGTAACGACTGCCCTGTGTTAGTTTATAGACAAAATAATCATCACGCAGCATTAATTACTTTTTTTTTTTTTTTATTTATTTCTAAAGTGATGTACGATAATTCCACTGTGTGTTGAGTTGATGAAAAAAATACATATTCGTCAAATGTTGAATATATTAGATGTTAAGTCACTCATTTTATTGTGAATCTGAGAGCCCGTATTACGCAATAACTTTTACAAATATGAATAAGTTTGTTCTATGAGAGAGTACAATGCTCTTTTTGATCAAGAAGCCACATTTTTATAAGTCGGGATCACCTCAAATCAATACTTGTACATAAAATTAGTTATATCATAATTTTATGAGTGTGATATAGTTATATTTGAATAAATTTTCTAAAACATTCTAATTTTTATTGTTTTTTTTTTTATAAATATGTATGTTTGATATCATTGATATATTAGTAGGCCATAAAACTGGATTTATAAATATCAAGATGGCAGACCACGCACATGAGTTTGACAGAGGCAACACTGTAATCAAGGTGATTAATAGTAGCGAAGAGCGATATACACTTCTATCGAGACTATCAGACTCATCTACTTGTTACGTCATCTTAATATTTATACATCCAGTTGTTTGGCCTGGTAATATATCGGTTTGGTTCATTCAGAATGTTTCCAAAACCCAGGTTAATAAAATTGATAAATTCAGTTACTGATATTGTATTATGTGTTTGGTTGAAAATTAAACAAAGATTCGATCGTTTGGTTTATTATTTTAATTGGTTTCTTGTAAAAAAGAAGATCACTTTTCGGTGATGCTGAATATGAATACAGTATCTTAATGGGAAACTAAATCGATCGATTTTATTTTAATTATAATTTTTAATAGATATAAAACAAATTATGCGTAATAACTGAGGTTTGCTTTCTTCTTGGCTTGTACTTCTAAAATAGCATCCATGAAATCTTCGTGTGTGACTGCAGTGGCCGATCTTCTTAAAGCAATCATACCAGCTTCGACACACACAGCTTTGCATTGAGCTCCGTTGAAGTCATCCGTGGAGCGAGACAATTCTTCGAAGTTCACATCCGGACTGACATTCATTTTCCTAAAAAAAAAACAATAATATAGTATTGGATAAAAATTGTTTAATTATGATCATACCTTGAATGAATTTGCATAATGCGCGCTCGGGCTTCTTCATTGGGATGGGGGAACTCAATTTTTCTATCTAAACGTCCAGAACGCAATAGTGCAGGATCCAGAATGTCTACCCTGTTTGTGGCAGCGATTACTTTAATGTCGGCCGTGGAGCTGAAGCCATCCAACTGGTTCAGAAGTTCTAACATAGTTCTCTGCACTTCCCTGTCTCCGGCCTTTTCAGAGTCGAATCTCTTGGTACCGATAGCATCTAACTCATCAATGAATATGATTGCAGGTGATTTTTCTTTTGCGAGCGCAAAAGCATCGCGAACCAATTTAGCTCCGTCACCTAATTGAAATTATCATCGGTATTGAGTATGTATTGGTATTTGTAGAGGTGATTTCTTACCGATAAACATTTGAACGAGTTGTGGTCCAGCCAGCTTAAGGAAAGAGGATTTAGTTTGTGCAGCACAAGCTCGAGCTAAAAGTGTTTTTCCAGTTCCGGGTGGTCCATACAATAAAACACCCTTCGGAGGATGAATTCCAAGATTTACAAATTTTTCCTTATGCGTCATTGGTAAGACAACAGCTTCGATAAGTTCCTAAAGAATTAAAAGTACATTAATATTTATTAACAAAATAATTAAAATATTTATTTTTACCTGAATTTGTTTATCAAGACCACCAATATCTGAATATTGTTCTGTGGGACGTTCGTCCACCTCCATGGCTTTGACCCTGGCATCATATTCGGCAGGTAATGTCTCAAGAATCAAGTAAGAGTCTTTGTTAACGCCCACAAGATCTCCGGGCTTTAACTTTTCAGCGTCGACCAAGCCGATGACGGGCAAGAAATAGGTTTGTCTTGTTGAAGTCTTTATCACTGCGCATTTTCCCTTTCTTTGGGAATCCAAATCCACAACGGCTCCATCCTCTTCTTCCTCCTGAGGGTCAACTTCTAATAGTTCGATCACGTTCGACACCAGGTAAGGGAGTGTTTTGTTGACTTTGATTTTTTCCGAATTTTCTTTGATTTTATCCGCGTGAGCTTGTAGTTCATGAGAAATGCGCATGACATCGCTTTTCATAATTTTAATTTCATTGTCCATCAAACGGGCTCTCGATGACAATTCATCAGCTGGCATACGCAATACTTCTTCTCTCATGACTTCAGTTCCGTCATCGTCTCCGTCGTTCCACAGTGAGTTTTCTTCTAAAGTACCGGCCATTTTAATTGTATTACCTTTATCTACAATATGAATAATAAAATAGTACTTGAGATGTATAATAAAAACATCATATGAAAGACAGAATAACATATTAGAAAATACAATTGAAATATGAATGAATTAAGAGAGTAAAATATAAGAACAGACCTGGTAATTACAGCAGTTGTCAGTCTCTGTTTCGTCCTCACCGAAACTCACTTGTCACCGCTATGCTCTTGTCTATGCCAAATCCCAATGTTTGTCTATGGCCGTTACATTTTATTTTTTTATTCAATTATTATTTCAAAATCTGGGATTCCTTTTTCCTATCAGAAAATCATTTTTTACACTCTCTTTCTTTTAAATACTAAAATAATATTAAATTGCATATATCCACAAAAATATTTATTATTTAATATATTTTCACCATCCACTGCTTGTAAAATTAAAATTGTCATTATTTAGAGCTGAATTAAAATAATTCAAAATTCAAACCCACGATAATTTTATTTTTGACGTTTATCCATGTGTAGTCTTTGGTAACTGTCAGTGGAGAAACTCGCTAGCAAAATGTTTCAACTGGGCAGACTCAGGGCTTTAACAGCAACAGCTGGTATTTAATACACATTTGTTAAAAACTCCCCCTAAAATCTGTATTAAATTCGTTTGCACTCTATTTAAAATAGCACTAGGTTATATTCTGTTATATAATAAACATATGTAAATACCTACCAAAGGGCATGACTATAAAATATAGTATTATGTTACATAAATTCTTTTTAAATCTGTAGCAAAAGCTCAACAACAATTATTTAATGCTGCAAGTCCTTCAACACTACGACATGTATCCACCCTGAGAATGATTCAACCAGTACAATATAATTCCAATACACTTTTGACTCCGATCAAACCAAATTATGAAATCATCAAGACAGTAAGTTAATATTATATTTGTATCAAAGATGAATAATATTTAATTCATTGTGACTTTATTTTTAGAAATACAGCTCTGCAGCACCTGCATCTTCCGGAGCAACTAATTTATGGATAACGGAAAGAGTTATATCAGTTGTACTTGTCGGATTGGTACCCGCCGCTATTGCCTTCCCCTGCAAACCCTTAGACATTTTAATGGCCGTCACTTTAGTGGCCCACACATATTGGTGAGTAAAGTATTTAAATAATTTTTAGTACAACTATTTTTAAAATATTTTCTTTTAGGGGTTTCGAAGCGATTATATCGGAATACGTGAGAACGTTACTTTTTGGTAGCGTTGTTCCCAAAGTAGCCCATCTTTTGCTCATCGCATTAATGATGGCGACCCTTGGTGGCTTATTTTACTTAATCTTCGACGATGTCGGAATTGCTGGAACAATAAGGAGACTTTGGGCTATCAAATCGAAACCTCAAACTGAGAACTGAACAGTATTTCTCGCTTATACTTATTTATATCACATAGTGTTCACCGAGTTACAAATCGAGGTCATCATAAAATTCAAAATTCACATGTAAAACAAGACTTAAAGATAAAATAAAAAAAATTTGAAACATGTATATTTTTTTTTAATAAAATTTGATTTAAATTGTTCATTTGGTAGTGAATGAATTTTTGTATAAACAATAACAATATTATAAAAAAATTATAACTTATTCGGTGAGAACATGATTTTTATAAAATATAGACAAGGCGTCCCATTGTTTAGTGTGCAGTAATATATGCGGCCTTTTCTCCTTCATATATTGGACGGCTTCTTCTGGTGTCCATTTGTTTTTCTAAAATAAATTAATGAAACATATTATCACCATATTTCATCTGTATTTTTAATCAATGTTTGTTTTCGGATTTTTTTATACCCATTGACGAAGGTTGGAAACGTGATTAAAAAAAATGAAATATGAAGTGTTTGGAATACAAAGGTGAAGTTTTTTTTAACATCTGTTAACACATAGATGAATAAATATTAAGCATGTTCAACTGTGAGCGGAAAACTGACTATAAGTGTAGCGCAATTGTTTTAACAAAAGTTTGTTTATAATAGTTACCATCATCAGGTAACATCCAACTAGGGTGGCACTTCTGGTTCGGCCAGCTTTACAATGCACATAAACTGTACCGTGTCCTATATGCCGCGTTGGAGATTCTATTGTCTTATTAAATATTTTTGAGGTTTCAGGTAAAAACCTATTGATAAATTGCACTCCGAGTAATAATTTTTGTTGACAAGGAGCTTCAAAGATATCCGTCGTGGCTAATTGTAAAAATTCAACATTCTGGTCTCGCCACGCCTAAAAGAAATACACATATACAGAAGAATATAATATTTTTTTTTTAAGTAAATATTACCTTGTCGTCATTGGAGAATATTTTTAATTCATAAGTTTCATTCATGGAAACGACTCCTTTAACATTTTCTTTTTGCTTCAACTGAAAGACAAATTAATATCATAAAAGAATTGATTGTAAGAGATGAAAATACTCACTTCTTGGGTCATTCCTTTGAAGGGAAGAGCTCCCAAAATAATAGTTTCATCAATTCGGTCATACCATCGTCTACTGGAAACTTTTTCCATGAACACATTGTACATTAATGTGGGGTAAAATGTGACTCGGGCAAACATTGCAGTTGCCTGTAATAGAAATACAGATAAAAATTATCTTTCTTTAAATAGTAAATTTATCAATATATTTTGCATATATGTACATATTGGTGAATACACACAGATAAATTAAATAAAGTAAATAATCCATCACCATTATTTTGTCACCAAGTGAGAAATAAAATATATTTACGTGTTTAAAATATATAATTAAGCTTCAAATTAACTACTCAATTTAGGGCCCAAGGATGATATCATCTGACCTCAATATTTAAAATATTAGAAGTCAATTTCTTAAAAGAAATCTTCAAACAAATATGTTAAAGGATAAAAACGAACACAGGTTAAACGATATTACAAAAATATATAAATAACACGAAATAAATTGGGACGGAATGTATAAAAGCTAAACCATGTTGGTCAGGAGAAAGTTTAATCTGCGGTATAACGGGAAATACTGTCACTTGTCATCTCGTTATATGGCTGCTTAGTTTTTATATTTATTTATGTAACTGGCTATTTATTAATTCAAACATATATATTTACAATATTTTAGGATAAAGAATTATAAAACAATATATTATTTGGACCTTTTTTATATTTGTTAAGGGTAAGACGGTCTAAGAAAATTATGTATTTTGTAAATGAGTTTCTAAATGAAAATAATTTCGACTGTTTCTTCTGCTGCTATTTGCGAATAGTAAATTCATTGTAATTAATATTGTAAAATATTATATTTAGTCATGCTCACATGAATAGCTGGCAGCATTCAAATTCAATTGTTCAAAGTGACAGTTATCGGTGACTTTTGAGGTGTGGGGATTTGTTGTAATTTCACTGCCTTTAGAATGATGGAGGAAATCAATGGGAATCAAGATTACGAATCTGTAGATGACATGATCAGTTCTCAGACCAATAGATTGGAACTATTAAGAAAAACTCTTATTCTTATACAAGATAAAAAGCACTTGGGCAGCGAGTTTCAAGAGGCCTTCCAACTGATTGAAACTGTTAGTGAGCTTGTGAAAGAAGGCAAGGATCTAATCAAAAGGGGAGAGAGAGTTCTGAAGAAAAATTGTGAATTATCAGAAACTGCTATTGAACTTTGCGCTCAAATGCAATATGTGAAGGACAATTTACCAGAAAAATTCAATAAGCTCTCAATTGGTGTTGATGATAGAATTGATTTACATCAAATCGAAAATCATGAAAATGATAATGTATGTTTATGTATTTTTTATATATTTTATTTGTATAAAAAAGTATAATAATTAAATTTTATTTTAAATTTTAGACAATTACTGCAGAAAAAATCGCTACCCCCAACCTTCCGTTTAAACGTCAAATTGATTTCAATGATGCTCCGAATCACCCACCGAAATCCAACATCAAATCTGAAATTCATTATTTGACACAATCTGAATTTAATTCAATACCCGAGTAAGTATTAAAAATGTGTTGATAAAATAAAGTGTTGCATCGGTGACTTCATCTTTATACTTTAGAATAGTTTATAACATTATGAGTTGTTTAAAAAACCTTTTCATATAAAATATGGCAGTAACTTACACACTACCTTTGTTTCTTCAAATATTCATCTTGTTTTGCTTTTGATAATCATCCATAATAACACAGTTTGATTATTTCAGTTATATGCGTCGACGAATGACTTACGATTTATTGAATGCTTTCATCGATAAGTTCAACAAATGTATAATTGACAAGTACATTTTCCTCGCTTCATATAAGAATATTGTTACAAAGAAAAGGAATGATATTGATAGATATAATGCTCATTGTCGCAGTAAATGTCAGAAAACGCAAGGTGAGCTTCATTTTAAAAGCAAATTGTGAATATCTAGCTTAATTTATTTGTAATATTGATTATTTAGGAAAACGTTTTGTTACAATGGATGAATTGAAAATATGTTTGGGTGGAAAAATCGACAAGCAGACATTGAATATGATTCCGATGTTGCGGCACACGAATAGAATTCAAGAGGTTCGAGATGGTGGTATTGTTAGATATATTTTAATTAGTGATTCATTTCAATAATATTATAATTATAATAGTTATATTATAAACATAGTATTTTATCATGTAATCATTTATTATATTACAATATTTACATTAAAATAATGTCTTTTTTTCATGACCGGTGCAGCGCTTTTCTTAAAAATGTGTATATTTGAATAGAGCATTTAAAGGTGTTTTGTACGTAGATTCAATTTATCAAGAATTTTAAGTTCAATCTTCTATTTTCAAAATTATATTTATTAAAACAACAAGATGTATTATTATCTATCGGTTCCCTTAATTTAATAGGGTGAGCTAATTATAATAAAAAGTGTACACACAATATTAATGGTCAAGCGCTCAAAGATAATATTATAGGTACATTATTCCGGTTTGGACTTAATGTAACATAGTTTGAATCTTTTTTTATTGAAAATCTTAAATTTTCTCAATAATCTCTACAGACCATTGTTCTCTTCAGGGAGATGTACCAAAGTCAAACGAATATTATAGTACTATTTCTATCTATTTTCTGTATATCGCTCTATCCTTTTTCCCCATGGAGTGCAATGAAGCAATATAAAGACTTGTCGTCGATTTTCTTTATATGAGTGCATTAATAAGAAATTAGGATATAATAATTATACAAATTTAAAGTGTTTTCAACGCCAAATCACTAAAAGAATATTTTGTGATTATTAGACTAATTAGGATGTTTAAAATTTGCATTTTCGTTTTCGAGTTTTCTCTTGTTATAAATATATTTTTTTATTCGAAATAAGCGTTTGAAGTCTTCGTGGCTATCATTCCATATTACTTAGAAAAATGGGTATTTATCCGACACCGCCGATATTAGAAGGCCGGACAAGTGGATGATAAATATCAAGATGACGGACCAAGTGTCCAAGATGCAATATATCGGTGGTATCGCATCATTATGATTAATCGAGCGTCTTTACATCATTGCACCCCATGGTAGATAAATTTGACCGAGGCAATTGTCTCTCTTAGATTCGTCTGCTTGGTTCGACATCTCGATATTTATACATCCAGTTGTATGGCCTGCTAATATATCGGTGGTATCGTGTCATTAAGATTAATCGAGCGTTATACTACTGTCTTTATATCATTGCACTCCATGGCAGATGAGTTTAACAGAGGCAACACTAATTGTATCACTCAGACTCATCTTCTTGGTCCGCTATCTTGATATTTATACATCCAGTTGTATGGCCTCCTAATATATCGCTGGTATCGCGTCATTATGATTAATCGAGCGTTATAATACTGTATTTATATTATCATTGCACTTAATGGAACAAAAGGAACACTAAGAGTCAGTTTCTTCAAGTAGTGTTAAATCGTGTGCTACGTGGCAAGAGATTGTACAAATCTCGTGGCATTTACAAATATTCCGGTTCTTGAAGGCGTGTCAAAGCTATAGCCGAGTGGTTCCGATGTGTGTATCGCAAGCATTCAAGAGAACGAAACTGGCACGATATTTAGATATAATATCTGGATTTTGACAACTTTTTGCTCGAGCCAAATCTTGAAGAAACGCATTTGGCGCGTAAATCGCCGAATGACACGAGCTCGAGATGAAGTAACCCGAGCCTGAGTGTATAACTGAGACTCATCTGTTTTATCCGCCATCTTACATCATACATGCAGTTGTCTGGCATTCTTATTAAACCAACGTTTATTTCCAGATATATGTGATTGTGGTTAGGAGTTTAGGTATTAATAACTGGAGGAGCATTAAGTGGAAGATGCTGGTGCGGGAAGCCTTGGTTCATCACTGAACTGGGGTGCTTATGATGATGATATGTGATTGTTAGCATGTTTTAATTGATATGGTATCGAAGTTCGAAGCGATAAAGAATCTGGTGAATTAACATACGGCTTCCGAACAGAATGATGGGCTTGGAGTTCTCGTCAAGATGGGTATCAGTCAGGAGAGACGTCTCCATCTTGTGCGGATCGTTTATCAGGGCATCTCGGGGCGGAGTCTCGGAGGCTCCTTTCTCTCCCTCCTCGTTGTCCTCGTCTACCTTTTGCTCTTCTCTTGATGTCCGATTGCGATCGTTTCGTTTTGAATACAAAGACAGCGGCGAGCATTGTTTCTTCGGTGCCGCCGCTACTTCTTCTTTGTTGCCTCCATGATTGACCGTCCTCCTCAGCCTATTATTGTTTATTATTGTGCCAGTCTCGCTAAACACTTTCCACACAACTGCTTTGTTTCACTTATACGTTTTCATATTCGACACATTTATAACATAACACAAAGATCCGCCGGAAATATTGCATTTCAACCTAACATCCTCATAAATACACT